>CAUYQG010222167.1:0-10683 GCA_963574415.1 Tarsius wallacei
CCCCCCCCCCGCCCCACCCCCTCTTTCACATTGACTAAAACATAAACTATGACTTGGTGAAAATGTCAATAAGAAGATCGGCCAAAAAGGAATATTGTCATTTGGACCAAATTATTGGCAGTTACAAAAACTAAACTTTCCTTTTTCAACCCATCTTCCCAAAATAAGAATCCCTCCTGTTTGGCTCCCTCAATCAGAAGAAAAGGGAAAGCAGAAAGGGAAGGCAGAAGACTCTTGTTCCTTTTTACTATGCAAATGAAAATTTTCTTGTCTAGTCAAAGACGGTGAATATTAGTTTAAGATGATTTAACTCTACTTTCAGCTCTCAGATGGAAACTGATGCCATTTGATCTTAGAGGGTCAGTATACGTATCTACTTTCAGAAGTCAGCTAAAAGCTCACTTAGAGATCACTCAAAATTCACTCTGCTTATGTCTCTGAGAGAAAGCAAGTCTGACAGCAGGCGCTGGTTCTTTTCTATAAGATAATCTAATTTAATTGTTAAATTAGTGTTGAATAATGTGTCAATTAAAGATTTCAAAAAGTTCTTTACGAACTTGAAAGAGAAAACCACTTGCTTATACAATATACCTCCAAATCCCAAAATCATATGCCTTTGCCGATGACAATATTTTTGCTGGCAGTTCAGTCAACATAACCCAGGTCTAAACAGCATTCAAGTGTTTAATGATTTGGTTTTTTTTTAAATTATTGATTGAAAGTAGTTTTTTCTGAGGTCAGCTGTGTCTTCTTTCAACAACATATAAAGGAACAAAAACAAAGTCTTAACTCTAGAAACAGTTGACTGTTAAACCTGTGCGTGATTCTCAAAACAGTATTAAAAAGATACAATTGGCAGAGTTTAGAATTCACTTAAATATCTTCTTATGGGGTTCTTGTGTTCTAATGCTAAAGATGATCTAAACATTCTCTTCTCTAGCAACCTATCTGCAAACCTTGAAGAGTTCCCTTCCACTCTGATGGGAATAGGAATGGGTGAGTTAAGCGAAAGTTACAAAATGGGAATGACAAATGTGGTGACCTGTAAATCATAAGAGAAGGCAGAAGTTATCACCTGACTTACCGCAACTGCTTCCAGAAGAAGGCCATTTAAGCACTGACTCAGGGAGCTCATCCAACAGACTAAAACAAAATAGAGTAATACACAATGAATTTGTTTTCCATCTTGTGACTAATTGCTTTGATTAAAAAACAAAACTAAAGATGATCTAAACATTCTCTTCTTAATTCTGTGCTGATAGGTCACCAAAGTTGTGATTTTCAAGGCTTATTTTTCACCTACTTATAATGGATGAAAGAGTAAGCAGAAGTAGGGGAAATCCCTCAATGCCATTGACAAAGTTACTGTCACACAGAACCTAATATAGAGGCAAAGTTGAGATCCCTTTCCTCACCCACTGTAAGGGTCACAGCTGACACTCCTATGACAAAAGGTTAACAGGAGAAAATCATAACAAATTTATTTAATGAAAATTTTACATGACATGGGAGCCTTCAGAAATGAAGATCCAAAGAACCAGAAAAGACTTATTTTTGTGCTTAGGTTTGATGAATAGACAACTGTGTAGAAATGTGATTGAACAAAAGGTTATGATCTAATGATAATAAAGTGAGGGAGAGGAGTAGTCCCAGCAAGGCCTGTCCACATTCTTCTTGACCTGTCTGTGCAGCATTCACTTTTCCTGGAACAGGACCATTTTGGAATGAAGGTTTTTAAGTAAAAAGGGAGAAAATGACCTTTCTAGGTTTAATGGCTTGCTTTGGGAGAAAAGGTTCTAGTTTCTATGATCCATCTTGGGGAAGACGAATTCTGGTTTTCTATAACTCACTTCTGGGGAGAAAAAGGGACTGGAGACAAGAGGGCAGAGAAGGTCAGAGATAGACTCTGCTTCTGAGGACTTCTAATCTCCTTTAGTTTCAAATACTCAGTATGCCAAAATGCCATATTTTGGGGTAATGTTTCTGAGCCCCAACATTAAACAATGCAGAATTATAGTATAAAGGCTTTAACTTAAAAGTTTTGTGTGTGGAAATGCCAAAGTAGAGTATTTGACATGATTTTTTTCTTGAAAACAATTAAAAATTTATATAAAAATTGTATCTAAATTTTTGGGATTTTTTTCCTCAGGTATTTTCCTTTGGAGAGAGGTAAATCACTTAATTATTTCTGTATATTGTTCTCTATTAGGCAGTATTTCATGCTGTCCCATGATTAGATAGGTTTTGGGAATGCTCAACTAGTAAATATAATGCAAAATTCTAAAATCTGAAGAAATTCCAAAACATGAAACACTTCTGGTCCCAAGAATTTCAGGTAAAGGATAGTCAACCTGTATAAACATTCAACTAAAATTACTGATATGAGTGAGTGAATCACAGACTCAAGCCCAGGTAGAATATCAACAATACACAAATTGATCCAATACATACCAGGCCAGGAAAAAAAAGGCATACATGAGATATAGTGTTACAGCTGAATATGCAATCATGCCTTTATGGGGAAATTCAGTGTTACATCTCAGCAACCTGAATAAATTATGATTATGTACTATATACTATAAGAAGTTTGAAAATGTCTATGATTTATCTGAATTATAAACTTCATAATATGCTATTAGCTTTATTGGTCTATAGGCTTATATTATTAATCAAATCAAAATGAAGACATTAATACATATGAGTCCCCAAAATGTAAACAGAGGTTATTTTTGATTTATTAGCATTATATTTTATTATTTTACATGATACCCTATTATTGTACACAAATATAAATAAGTAGGTATATTCATTACAAATATCTATGATGAACATACCTATGTGCATATTGGCAAAGACTAAAATAAATCATATGAGTCTTACTAAAAAACATGCAATCATTAGAATTAAAATGCTTTCTTTTAAAATAAAATTAATAATTACGTTATTAAAACTAGGTAAACTGAGCTGAAAAATTGGATACCAAAACTGTTTATATATGCCCATTACTGTGCCTTGATTTGACCCATATTTTGAAAATTATCAGTTACATGAGCATTAATAAGAGTAAATCAATCTCTACAGTAAATAACTGATTTGTTTCTAATATTGACTTATATAAATGTTTTAGTTTGGGGTAAGAAACCAAGATGATCAAGATTCCAAGTGGAGAAATGTTTTCTATATTATAAGTCGGTATTTACAAATGTACTAAAATTGCAAGCTTGAGCCACTGCACCAGGCCAACGTATTTACAAATGTAATCTGTATTATTCTGAATCTATAGGCTAGCCTTTCTATTAAGAACTGAAGCCACACTAAACCTGAAGATTGATTTCTATAAATCAGCTACTTTCCCCCCAGCTTTGTACACTTCTGTTGTGATTGTCCTACTTAAAACTTAGTTGCTTTGACCAATTGTGATATCTGTGGCTAACTACTGTTGGGCATATCTTGGTGTATGATGAAAAACTGGCTATTCTGTGCTACATGCAATTGACTTTTTCTTAGGTCCAATCAGTGAGAGAACTGTAAAACAGTAACACACTCTGTTCTTAGTTTGACCTAATTCTTATGCTAGAATCTAGGTGATAACAATGAAATGTAGAATATTAAAAATGTTTATGTGGCTACAAGATTATCTCATATAAACAGCTCATATAAAAATTGTTTGTTTCTTCCTTAAGAAACAAAACATATTCCTAAAACAGGAATAAGAGGTGCATCGCTCTCACTTGAACAATATAAGCCCATGTCACATTGTTGTTTTGTACAGTTAATACCAGTCATACCAAACTCAGACTTCTACATACTTGTACAATGCTAATTTGAAAATATTCTTCCTTGAAAACACTACCACCTAGAATCTAAGCTTTGGAAAACACCATCTAAAAGGCAGAACTATTTCACTTCATGTTTTACATTGTAATTCAAGTACATGTACTTTTATAAGTGCTATCTTAATGGATTTTATGTCTGTGAGTTGTTTGGCTTTAAAAAAAATATTTTTCAAACTAAAGAAACTTGCTTTGGTTGTCATGTTGGGTGAATGCCAATCTTCTCTGGGTTATTAGCTCCCTTTAATGTATCCCTTCAGACCTGCTGCAGTAAATGATGAAATATCTGAAAATTCATACTTTGTTTTAGCAGTCTGCACAGCCACAGGGTCCTTCAGGTTCTGTTCCCAGGGAAGTTTCCCACACAACCACCGCAGCATGCAGTAGCCGAGGATTTCAATGTCACTGCGTCTGGACAGGGCTACAGGAGTAAGCATTAAGAGAGAAAGATGAGGGATAAGCAAATTCTTGGGAAATGGGAAATATTTGAGTGAACTACTATTGATGAAATATGAAAAAGCCAAATGGGCAAAGTGTTTTGTTTGTTCAGCTGGAATAAAACTTAAACACCCAAGCATTTGGCCACAGTCCACAGACAGGCAGTGACTTGTTACTGTTGAAAGTAAAGGTCAGTTTCCTCACCTCCTCCAACTTCATCTTTCCTTAGTCTGGCCTGTCACATGAACTTGATCCCCATGGCCTCTGACATGATCCAGACAACCCATAACCCGGCACCAACACTTTCTCAAAGAGCCAAGCAGTAAAACAAAGAAATAAATGTCTGCAGCTAAATTGCTAACATATGTTCCAGGAAGTCCATGGGGTCTGCATTGGTCATGCAGAGACCCTTTGAGTGCAGACTAAACATTGATGGCCTTTCCTGTTCCACTCACACTAGTAGCATTTGAAGTTGGAAGAATATGACAAAACTGCCATCTAGTGTGCAGTATTAAAAAACAAGTCTGTCCTAAGATTTTTCAACCTCATGAAAACACAATAAAACATGTCTACTGCTTTGAATACACAGTTCTAACATTTTACAAATATTATTTTTAGATAAAAGCAGCAACAAGCTAAAATTCCTGAATAGGAAATAAAAGTGAGGCAATAGTGCAAAAGGTATGGGGAGAGGTAGTGGGGAGTAGATTTTAAAGCCAAATAGAGACTTTCAAAATTTAATGTAAGATAGCTTTTCAAAACAGAATATGAAAATAACATTTTCAGGTCCTTGTAAATTTCATTATATCAGCTATGTTAAATCCTGTAGACTAATTTCATCACAATTTTATGTTTTTAAATGCCTTATATCAAAAGATAGACAATGAAACCTAAGAAACATGTTAAATATAACCGATACGAACAAATCACTGAAATAATGATTAAAGCATTAGCAAATGTCCATAAAATAAACACATTTTTATAGTCATTCCAAATTATTATAAAACAATAGGTATTTACATTTCTACCATTACTTGAATGTTCATCTGTATTGAGAACCATAATCTCCTAAGAGCAATAAGTGGCTATTAAAGCTGTTATAAACAGGTATCCTATTTTATTATCTTTCATTAAATAAACTCAGAAAAGTTACTCAATGATCTTAGTTTTTAAGTTAAAAAGTCATCTACTAAGAACAACGCTGCCAGCACATCATAGCTACTTTTGGTTACCATACATAAGTTATTATAAAAGCAGAAGACAAGATTAGTTCTTATGCTCTATCTTATCTGCTATTAGAGTATTGGATTATTAAAGCCCCTTCAATCTAGCAGAATACTATAGTCCCATGGGTGCCATTTACTTTCTGCACAAGCTTCAACAATGTTCTAATGCAAGACTTGGCTCCCATATTAAAATAAAAACACAATCTCTAACTACACTGTTCTGTAGTGATTTCTTCAGCAATAAATCTCTCATTAATAATGGAATGGTTCCATTTGTACAGATGTGTTCACAAGTCCCTTTTCCATTATGGCAATTCCCGATTACCATTACTTAAAAAATTCACATCCTCAAATTTTCAAAAAATGATATTCTGGCACCTGTTTAGATGACATGATCTACACACAAGAGGCCCTTTGAGGAAAAACAATCAGAATTAAAATAGATTGAACTGTCCTAGCCACTTCCCTCCATCCCCCAACTGAGGGATTAATTTATATGAAGCTGTAAGTAATGACAAGTCATTTAGATTTCTGAAGCCAATCTTTCAAAAACTGGTCTTCATTTGAAATAGCCCTTTGAGAGTTAACTTTACTTCAATATTATAGTTTGGTCTTAATTAAAATACATTATCACATTTTCAAACTTTTACTTATTTTCTTTTATGGCACATTTATATTAATAACTATGATTAGGCCAGCATTTTACCACCATTTACACTAAATCCTACAGAAATATATGTAATGCTACAAAGAACATTGGGTAATTGAGCGGGTACAGTGGCTCACACCTGTAATGCCAGCATTTTGGGAGGCTGAGGTGAAAGGATTGCCTGAGCCCAGGGGTTTGAGACCAACCTGGGCAATTAGGTGAGACACTGTCTCTACATTAAATAAAAAAAAATTAGCTGAGCGTGGTGGCACACGCCTGTAGTTCCAGCTACTTGGAAGGCTGAGGTGGAAGGATTGTCTGAGCCCTGCAGGTTGAGGCTGCGGTGGCCATGCGTGTGCCACTGCACTCTAGCCAGGGCATCAGAGTGAGACTCCAACTTAAAAAAAAAAAAAGGAACACCCAGTAATTATCATTTCCCAGCATTAAAAGTGAGATAAAAGGATTTAAAATGTTTCTCAGTACATATCTCTACCTGAAATTGCCTCCCAGGAAAATATACTTCAAAAGTTTGACTTGTTTTAGTGAAGTTAACATCTTAGACTCTACCAGTGATTATCTTTCCATCTACTGTACACAGAAGAGTAATTTTAATACCTGTTAAATTAATTAAAAACAAATATTCTAGATGACAATATTAGAATCTATGTGTGCATGTATAATTTAGACAAAGAACTGATTGTAGTTGAAGTTGACTAATAATATCTAAACTATGAAAAATCTTGTAATTTGAAAGTTGCTTCTTTGATTATACAATTGTCAAATTCATGCTAAGTGAAGCAGTAATGGAAAGAGCCAGGCACGGTGGCTTATGCCTGTAATCCCAGCACTGTGGGAGGCAGAGTGAGAGGACTGCCTGAGCTCAGGGGTTTGAGACCAACCTGGGCAACTTGGTGGGACCTCGACTTTACAATAAATCAAAAAATTAGCTGGGCTTGATGTCATGTGACTGTAGTTCCAGCTACTTGGAAAGCAGAAGGGGAAGGAACGCCGAGCCCAACAGGTCGAGGCTGTGGTGGCCATGAGTGCACCACTGTACTCCAGCCTGGGTGACAAAGTGAGAATCCAACTAAAAAAAAAAAAAAAAAAGGAGCACTGGACCAGAAAAGACATTCAGTTCTAGCCCTACCACTATTACACTTGTAGCTCAAAATCAGATGAAGTTGGGCAATATACCTATTTTTAACATATTTTCACTCATTTGAATAGAAAATACAGAGTGTTTGTTTCTGAGTCACCTAGTTGCATAACTTATTGTAATGTGTATAGTATTTGGTAATTAATATAATTATTGAGAGTATGTTTTATACAGATGTCCTAAAAATCAAGGTTTTACCTACTATTGTTTACAAAAGTAGTGAGATTTAGTTATTAACAAGATTTTTCCTCTAAACTTTCTCAGTTTAGTTTCTAAATATTATTTACACCTAGTTTATATTCAGCTTACTGACATGGAGCAATATAAATCAATCTTTTTGGTGAAAGCCTGTGGTATTCAATTTAGAGTTCTTCAACATTTCCAAATTTTAAAGTATAGCCGAGAGTGACAGCAATAAAAATATAGGCACAGGTGGGGATTTAAATTCTGTTTCATGTCAGGCATGGTGACTCATGCCTGTTTCCCAGCACTGTGGGAGGTGGGTGGAGGTGAGAGGATTGCCTGAGTTCAAGGGTTCAAGACCAGCCTGGGCAACTTGGCGAGACCTCATCTCTACAATAAATCAAAAACTAGCTGGGCATGGTGGCACATGCCTGCAGTTCCAGCTACTTGGAAGGCTGAAGTGGAAGGATCACCTGAGCCCAGCAGGTCAAGGCTGCAATGGCTGTGAGCATGCCACTGTACTGCACTCCAGCCTGGGTGACAGAGTAAGATTCTGACTAAAAAAAAAAAATTCTATTTCACTAAAAAGAAGAGTCTGGAAGCAGCTAGTAGTAGAATGCACTATTAAAATAAAAACAATTGATGTGCTTTGCGTAGGGCTGCTATTGTGCCAGGCACTCTACCTGCTTTTTATTATCTTAATCTTTCAAACAATATAAAGTAAGTGTTATTAACCCTATGAAAAATGAGAAAACAAAGTCTGAGGGGTTAAAGAACTTACTCAATATCACAGAGCAAAAATTGGTAGCGCTCAGCACTGAAATCCAAATCTCTCAGAAACCAAAGCATGTGCTCAACATGATCCAACAGAGCATATCAATAATTTGATAGTCCTTAATGCCTTATCATAATTAGAAATGGGTTCTCTTCTTTGAATTATTGTTTAAGAAGATAAATACTGTGTAAACCATATCATCTCCCCAAGTTTGTTAACATGAAAACACATTCTCAGTTTATTTCACATATACTTTGTAAGTTGGAGTGCTAGAGTAGAGTGAAATGAAACCATGTAAGGAATAACACAAGACTTGGATTTCATATGCCATAGCAACTGGCAAAAAATTTTAAAGTATGTAATATATTTCTTTCCTTGATACTAAATATATTACATAAACAAATGGACATTTAAAGTGCAATTTAGATATAATATTTTATAGTCATCAAAGATGTCAAATTAAGATAGGTATTATACACTCAATGCATAGGTCTGAAGTATTTAAAAAAGCTCAATATGTTAAATGCAGTATATCTCCAGAGAAATTAGATATTGACTGCATGCCTCAGTGAGTAGAAAAATCTACAAAAATCTATACCACACATTGATCCAAATATTGCTTTTTAACATTACTAAGAATGTAACAAATTTTAAAATAGTATATTTGACACAAATATAATTATCTTTAATTATCAGGCAATAAGCCAAAAATATGTCAATGTTTATACATGCTAGTTTTTATGAAAAATAAAAAATTAATAGAAGAAATAAACCCAACATATATTACTCCAATTTTATACTAAATGAAGCACTTTAGCCACTTAGAAAATACCTTTAGGTCACACAAGAGAAAATTGAGTTTGGAAGAGCTGCAGTTTTAAAAAAACATACAGATATACACATGTGAGATGGTTCTAGAAATAGTTATCTATCTATCCTTTCATCCGTCTATCCATCTCTATACATTTTTCTACTTGTAATAACATAAAATAATAGCTAAAATGTTTTTTTCTTTTTTCTCCTTTCAACTATCCTCCTTGTACATAAACTGAATGAGAAAATGCTTAGATAAAATGACTGATTAACATCTTATAAAAACTCCTTCATTACAAAAGCCCGATTAATCCACAGAAAAATGAGGTGTAGCTTCAGTTTTTGAGCAACCACTATAAAAAGCAGAGACCAGATATTGTGATCAGGTTAACAGTTCCTACTCAGTGGTCAACTCATAAGTCAGTTTTACATCAAAGCTTGAACATTTCCCTTGGCCTGACCAAACATAGATCTACTTGACACTTAGCAAATGCTTTGGCAACTAGAAGTTCCACATCCTAGTGATTTTTTTTCTTTTTCTTTCTATGCTTTCTTTTACATTATCTTTCTTCCGTATTTATTTGATCTCATAGCTGGGCTGGCACAGAAGAGATATTTCTGAGAGTAAACTACGTAGTGACTACACTAAAAGTAAACATATGAATATTTATGTATCCGACTAGAATTTACCTATAGGCTTTATTTCACTGTTTATTCTGGTTTCTAGATATGGCAAAATGATATTTCATTTCTAATAAAATCCTAAATTAAAATGCTTTATTTTAGAAAATTAAATGCAAGATATTGGGAATGAACAGTATTCAAACATCTGAGAATATCAAACCTTCTATTTTATATTCCAGACTAAGCCTACACATTAAAATGTCAGGAAATACACACATATATGTGTGTATATCTATGTATGTGTGCACATATATGTACATATATGTACATATTTATATCTGTATCTACATATAGATATCAATATGCCTAGAAGTTTAGTGTAAATCCTACTTAAAATGTACTCAGGAACTCTACCATTTTATAGGAATCCTGTGAAAACTTTGATAAAAATGAATATTCATTCTAGCATATAACTTTTCAGTAAATCTTCAAAATATTTAATGTAGTTTCTTCTCTGAATATTCTTCCCAGAGATGTTTCATTTTTCTATGATCATCCTCAGTTCAGTCTTCTCCTCAAAGACCTAGTATGGCGAAATTTTACCAACGTGTTCAACATGTATTATGATTTAGGGGGGAAAAGATTTAAGTAGACTACAAAATAAAAATGTGTTCAGATCTCTCATGAAGCTAGCACAATAAAAACACCACCTAAAACTACAAAATTAACTGAAGAAGACTTTCAGAATTACCATAGTCCAAACACTGGCCAGACCAACACATAACAACTCTACCTCCCCTTCTACGGCCATAGCGGTTTCTTAGCTATTTTACTACTCAAAACCAGATCAAGCCGGGCTCGGTGGCTCAGCCTGTAATCCCGCGCCTTTGGGAGGCTGAGGTGAGTGGATTGCCTGAGCCCGCGGGTTCGAGACCCGCCTGGGCAAGCGAGACCTCATCTCTACAATAAATCAAAAAATTAGCCGG
>CAUYQG010222172.1:0-22594 GCA_963574415.1 Tarsius wallacei
CCGGCTAATTTTTTTGATTTATTGTAGAGATGAGGTTTCGCCTGCCCAGGCGGGTCTCGAACCCGCGGGCTCAGGCAATCCACTCACCTCAGCCTCCCAAGGCGCGGGATTACAGGCTGAGCCACCGAGCCCGGCTTCCATTCTTTTTCTTTTCCTTTTTTTCTCTCTTTCCACCTCCACAATCTTTCTCTCTCTCTCTCTCTCTCTCTCTCTCTCTCTCTCTCTCTTTCTCTCATCTCTCTCTCTCTCTCTGTCTCTCTCGTTCACTTGATCTCCCTCTCTCTCACTCTCTTTTGGCCTCCTGTGTGTTGTTTCAAACACTAAACTGCCTACAGCTTTCTATACTCTGTTTTATAGTAAGAAAACAGATTTAAAAAAAAAAAAAACAAGAACCACACAAAGGCTTTCATTTCTCCTCTCCCTCCTGATGTGGTGTTACTGGATTTAGTGATATTTCAACTCAAATCTATATCATATTTTCATCTCTCTATGCCTTACCAGAAAGACAACACCTACCTGTAAGATTCTGGGTATTGCTCTGAAATATGAGAGTATTTGGCTTTGGCTTGTAGACATAGCTGAATATGTGTGCACTTTCCATAAAAAGTGTCCTATCTCAGTGTTTTAAGCTATGTTCCTGCATTGTTTAGAATAACACTAGCTGCTGTAACAAAGAAATGAAAATTTCAACATTTCAGTGGCTTAATTCCTTGAAAGTCCATTTCTTGTCCAGAATAGATATGCTTTACATAATAGCCCAAAGAAAATGTTCCTGTCCTCTATGAGTCAGTTAGCACTGCTCTTTGTGGTCATGCCAGACCCAGCATGGCACAGAAATAGAAGGTAGAGATGGCCCATCTGTGCCTTAATTCCTAGACCTGGAAATGCCACACATCACTTTCACACACGATCCTTTGGTGAGAACTAGTTATATGGCTCCACATAAAAGTAAAGAGGTGGCCCATGCCTTTGAGGTCTCAGGTATAATTTTTCACCTAAATCAATGTTAAAAGAGTTTCCCCTAGGTTTTCTTATAGTATTTCTACAGTTTTAGGTCTTATGTTTAAGTCTTTCATCCATCTCAAGTTCATTTTTAAATGCAGTGAGAGTTAAGGGTCCAGTTTCATTCTTCTGTGTTATGGCAATCTAATTATCTTAGCATAATTTATTGAAAAGCGTGTAATCTTTCCTCAATGCATGTTCTTGTCGACTTTGTCAAAAATCAGTTGGCCATAATGTATGTAATGTATGGCTTTATTCTGGGTTCTCTATTCTGTTCCATTGATCTGTGTGTCTATTTTTATATTAGGACCAGGCTGTTTTGGGTATTACAGCCTTTTAATATAATTTGAAATCAAGTAATTTGATGCTATAGCTTTGTTAAAAACCACAGGGAGATATCATTTTACCCCAGTCAGAATAACTAAATTAAAGAGTCAAAAAATAACAGTTATTGGTGGAGAGATGAAGAAAATGGGACTCTTATACACTGTTGTTTGGAATGTAAATTAGTACAACTTCTATGAAAAACAGTATGGAGATTCTCAAAGTACTAAAAATTGGACTACCATTTGACCCAGCACTTCCTTTACTGAATATCTACCCAAAGGAAAATAAATCAATATATCAAAAAGTTCCATGCACTTATATGTTTTTTAGAACACTATTAACAATAGCAGATATATGGAATCAACCTGTGTGTCTATCAGTGGACAACTGGATAAATAAAATGTGATACACACACAATGGAATACTATTTATCCATAAAAATGAATGAAATCATGTCTTTTACTGCTACATGGATGGATAGATGGATGGAAGGATGGATGGAACTGGGGGTCATTATCTTAAACGAAACAAGTCAGACACAGAAAGACATGTTCTAACTCATAATACTCATAAATAGAAGCTAAAAATGTGTACACATGCAGGTAGAGAATGGAAAAATAGACAACAGAGACTCAGGAGGGCAAGGGTTGGGAAGGGGATAGATAATGAGAAATCACCTAATGAATACAATGTAAGTTATTTGGGTGATGGATACTCTGAAGGACCTTACTTGACTGCCATGTAATTTATGCATGTAACAAATTTGCACTTGTACTCCATATACTTATTTTAAAAATTATGCAAACAATTATCTTGAAAAAAGTGAAGAAGTGGAGGTGGAGCTTAAAACCTAGCCTCTGGCTTGGCAGCCGCTCCCAGCAACAATCTTATACTGTAGTAAATCGCTGGATTTTTATAAAGTGCCAGCCATCTTTGCTTTAGCATTTTTTTAAATAAGCAGAGCATTTCCCACCCTACCCAACTTAGAATCACCCATATGTACTGTCTAGGTGTATATTAGAAATTTGTTTCTGTGAAAAAAAAAGATTTCCCAAAATTTAATGGTTTAAAACAACAAACATTTTGTAGTTCAAGTTTTCTGTGGGTCAGACATATAGGTGTGGCTCAGCAGGATGGCTGT
The DNA here is from genome assembly GCA_963574415.1 of Tarsius wallacei. Lineage (NCBI taxonomy): Eukaryota > Metazoa > Chordata > Mammalia > Primates > Tarsiidae > Tarsius > Tarsius wallacei. Next base: position 2,471 of record CAUYQG010222172.1, read on the forward strand.
GGCTCAAAGTTTCTCATAGGTATGAACAGTGGCTACAGGCAAAATCTATTTCCAAGCTCACCCTCTTGGCTATTTATAGGCCTCAGTTCCTCACTAGCAATTGGTTGTTTGTAGATATTGGCTTCTGGACACATGGGCATCTCCATTGGGCAGCTTACAACTAGGCAGCCAGCTTCTTTTATAACAAGACAGTAAGAGAGAAAGGAAACTCAAGACAGAAGCCACCATCCTTCTGTAGCCTAATCTTGGTAGTTCATCTTGCGAAATTAAATAATTAAAACTTAAACCTGTTGGAACTTTAAATTGTTTTGAGCCTTGAGAGTAATGTGGCTATGTGTTGAGTTACATAGCACAAAGCTGCAACTTCTGCTTTTTCCATTATAGATTAAATCTTTAAACCTCTTCATCATTCTTACCCTACAGGTGATTAGGAAAGGCTGAATGATGCTAGAGATAAGAACCCTGATGACCATTACCCTTCCTTACAGAACGTTGAGACTATCTTAGAATGTAGCAAACTGTAACCAATCGAATTGCTATAACATATGTATTGATCTTGTATGGAAAATGTTGCAACCCTGTTAAGCTTCTCTGTCTCTGCCTATATAAGTAGAGTCTTAACTTCCCCATTTCAGAATGCTGACACATTCTTTTGGAGTCTGTATTTCCCAGGTGGCCATTCTCAAGCTTTTCACTTGAATAAACTCTATATTTACTCATATTTCCTAAATTTAATTATTTAAGGCTGACAGTACCATCACTGTAGCTGCATTTTATTCATTTGGAGCAAGTTGTGTGTCCAACACATGCTCAAAGAGAGAAACACACAAGGGTGTGAATAGCAGGGGCAGTGATGACGAGTCATCTCTGAGGCTGCCCACCTATCATAGGTGTGAACAGAGAAGGGGAGGTGCAACAAGTTTCTTCATCTGTACTCTTCAGCATTTAAAAATATATAAACAAACAGCTCTGCACTCAATTTGGTATCCAAAATGTAAGAAGGTGGCTGGGTGTATAATTCTGCTCCAAAACAGAGCTGGGAGAAGGGCCTGCCTGGTAGAAAGTAGAAGGTGCTCAGGACAACCAGTCCCTGTGCAGTCCCTGTGCAAAATGGAGGCTCTTATGGAACATGTGGCTGAAGCTGGGTTTTCTTGTTACTCTCCTGAGTGTCACAGTCTCATACATTTATATTGTTTTGTTAAATTTATGTATTTTTGTTTTATATTACTTTGTATTTCTTTGTACTTACCTTAACTTTACAATGAAAATGTCAAAATTCAATAAATGGTCTCAGACAGGAGTAAATAGTAAATTGGTAAAATCTTTCTATTCAACAGTAATAGGTCCATTGAAAGCTGTGAACTTCTAACTTAGCTGAATATTAATAATCTACATATATGAATTTATAGAACATCATAATTGCTTCTACATTCTATTTAATTCTTAATTTTAAAAAATATTTCTATTCTCGTAAGAGAGACATAACCTAAAATTTACCACTTTAACCATTTTTAAACAAGCAGTTCAGTGGCATTAAATACATCTGCATTGATGTACAGCTATCGCCACCAACCATCACCAGAACTTTTGTATCTTCCCCAACTGACGTTCTGTACCCTCACAAGCTTCTGATCCCTTAACTCATTTTCTTCTCCCTCCTTAGAAATCGTTTTGACTTTGATTCTTTTTCTTTGGTTTCCTATCTAAAAAGCAACTGTTCACTCTTCAAAATAATCCAGAGATTAGAGTGTTATTAAGTTTTAGTTAAGGAATTAAGATGGTTGGGAGTTACATTCAATTATATTCAAGAAGCTAAGATGGTTTAACTCCTTGGCCTTTAGAAGCGCCTCCCATCTACGGCTGGGTTTATTTAACGACACTTTCTGATTTAAATATCTTTGTCTTAATCGGGTCTCAAATAAACTCTATACTTACTTATATTTCCTGGGACCTTATTAAGCTCCTAGGAATAATAAGTAGCAAGAATCTACATGCTTAGCTGGGTTACTCTGTATTAATCTCTTTTGTAGCTGATCCAGGTCTTTCTTTTCATCCTGATTCAGTAAATAGACCCTTGCTTTATTCTTGGCCATATATCAGGGTTCTAGCAGTTAGGCATTTTCTACCAGAACTAACTTTACACCTATTACTCCCTGCCTGCCCTTCCCAGATTTTGCAGAAACTGCAGAGATGTATACATGAAGCCATGGCACCATGCTTTTATCTCTACTACTTGCCATCAGAGCTCTCTCTAATTCTCTCTATCACCTTATAACTGGATCTTTCAAGATCACTCATCTTGTTCACTGGGACCTTCTTATCTCTGGGTCCTGATCATCCTCTTTTGTCTATCCTGCTGAAGTCCACACTTATGTTCTGTTACTTTCCACCTTTACATTCTCCTGGGCCAGTGAGGCCATTTTGAATTTATGGTACGCAGGATGGAATGAGTACTGCTCCTTCCAGAAGGAAGAAATAGAAAGAATGTATTTATTAGCTCCCCAAATCAGGTGGTTTTACCCAATTTTGATGCATATGTCTACATTCTCATTTTCTACTTCCAACAGAGGCTGTTACTTTTCCAACAAAAATCTGCTCTGCTTCTTCCAGAGTATTAGGGTGTACTGGATTGCAGCTGCTCAGGTGCACTTACATCTTGCCTTTTGATAGCTAGGTGTGGCCATGCCACTAAGTTCTCATCAATGAAGTATGAGCAGAAGTGAAATGTACAACTTCTGTCACCCTTTTATTTTTGCTAGCTGAGAATGAGAATGAGAGGGTTCCCTTGGAAGCTACAGGTTAAAAGTGAAAGAGTTGCCTTAGTGTCCAGGGTATGACTCCCTGAAATAGAAATCAACTTTCTGCACTGTGCTATGCAGAGATACAAAATAAACTTTTATTTTGCTGAAGCATTATCTTCAGTGGTTCTCTCTTTGTTACATCAACTCAGATTTCATGCAAATGAATACAACATAATTAACAAATATCTTATATTTGATCATTGTAAAGCAGATCCAAATATTTCTCATTTTTCTATACATTTAGATAGCTGATTGAAAGCCAAATGTGCATAAATAATAAATAATTGAAATATGGTATGTGTTAGAAATCAGTAAACTTCTGTTTTGCTACTTGCCTTACTTTGCTCCTCCTTCCTCAGCAGGTGAGGTGGAAGAGGGGGAGACCTTAGGTGACACCTATACTTTATCAGTCAGGCAAGTCATGAATTGCAGTCAATTTGATTTCCTAGATATAATAATGATTGATTACTTCTCAATTTGCAAGACATGGCAATATACTGACATGAGAATCAACTAATTTGCTAAAGGAATCTGATTGACCATATTGCATTGCCATGGACAGATACCGCATATAAAAAATATTCACAGCAGGTGCTTGCATTTTTGAAGACAGCAGAAGAAGCAAGAACAGAAAAAGGGAAATGCCTAAGGCACAAAGTAATCTGTGACAATTATTATGTCAAAGATTTCATAAATTTTGAAAATGATGTTCATAGAGAAAATATAAGGAGCTTCTCAATTAACCATTCCCAATCTTTTTAGGGCCACAGGCTGCACTGAAAAGTTGATGAAACCCAGGACTCCTTTCATAAGCAAATTCAGAACATAATTACTTTGGGGCATGCAATGTGACATGGTCACAAACACCTACCAACCTAGGTACACCCAGAATCACAGATTAAGAACATACATTTTTAGGGGAAAAGTAAATGAATAAATCTGTTTCTTCCATTCAATCACAACTATATCAAACTAGTATTTATTGTATATTTATTTGTCAACAAACCCTGGACCCAATGTTGGGATACTTAAGCAAATACATGGATTCCTGTCGTTGAGTAGCTGACAGTTTAGTGGAGAAAGTAGGCAATCAATATTTACAATGAAATGTGATGCAACATGCAATGATATGTGAGCAGCACACAGTGATTACATGCAGATTGAAATCTGTATCCATAGCATCTAGAGCAAGGTTTCTTTTTCCATGAGTAATGCTTGAGGAATATCTGAAGAAACGGAGTAACCAGTCCTAAGGAAGCAATACTTCCAAATCTGCATTCATATATGGTAATAACAATAATCTTTATGGAGCACTCACTATTTGTTAAATACTATTCTCTTCTTTAAAGTTATTTTATTTTTAGAATATGGGGTACAAATAAGGGTTAGGTACATATGTGGTCATCATACAGGTAAAGTATGGGTACCCTTATTGATGTTATGTGCCCTTCCTGCCCTGGGCAGTGTCTCACTACTGCCAATCTTTCTCTTATGGTATTATGATAAATGTTCAAGGTCCACTTATAAGTGGGTACCTGTGGTACTCAGATCTTTGTTTCTGTGATAAATCGCTGAGTATTATAGACTCTAATTCCATCCAGGTTGCTGCAAAGTTCATAATTTTGTTTTTCTTTATGCCTGCATAATATTCCACTGTGTAAATGCACCACGTTTTCTCTATCCAGTCCACTTTCAATGGGCAGCACAGTTGATTCCATGTTTGTATTTAATTCTCTGAACAATTCAAGTGACTTGTTCACATTACTCATCTAGTGAATGACACCAGATTCAATCAGGCCTCTGCAACACTCTTGACCACCATGCTCTCTCAGCCATTATTAATCCATCAGATTGTCTTAGATTCCTACTTAAAACAGTACATTGGAAGAGACTGAGGGGTGTGTTTTGTGTGCAAACTGATTGTACAAATTCAAATAAGAAATTGTATGGACCATGTGTTTTAGTGCCACACAGCACAGTGGCATAAGTATTATTTTCCATATTTTGTAGGTGAGGCATACAGAGTTTAAATCAGTGGTTCAAAGCCATGCAGTCACAGAATGAAAGGTCCATGTGTGAATACCAGACTTACGGCTTTCAGTGTGCTATAATCTCCTCTGCATCCCATTGCTCCCAAGCACCAGGGGGAGCAGATACCATCTGGAGTTCAGAACCGTTATAAGTAGTATGAGAATCCAGTGGCTATACCAAATATGGATGCAGAACTTGGATTCATATCTGTATTGTGCAATTCAATTCCAGACATAGTCTTTTGCCCAATTTAAGATGACATCTGACTTCCATTTCTTCTCTCCTAGCAAATAAGAATGAAAATAAGAGGTAAGAGGTGTAATATGAGAGAAAGTTCAATTTGGTTGATTAAATAAAAATGCATAGTGGCTACCAGGTGAATTAAAGCAAGTTACACATTCAAAGCTCAAAAAATCAGTTTTCAGGATCCGTTAATACAAAGAGACACTTAAAAATTTGCATAGTTTTTTTCTGCACAAACTAACAACTAGTCTATGTAAGGTCTTTATAATATATGCATCTAACATTTGGGAAATATTGTCAAGCTCTAATAAAATGACAATATAGCTAAATAAGGAATTAATGATGCAGCATAAAATACAGGACACACAATCCTGTCTCTTTTAAGTTTACACTCTCAGGTCTACTGAAATATTCCTTCTAATGGCACTGTGCAATTTCAAAAGTTAATATAAAAATTACATAGATTTTGGCTTATCAAACCAACCACCTCATGACAAATACTTTTAGACTTCCTCTCATTTAACTCACAGTTTGGGTTTTCGACCAAACACACTATGCCCACACTGTTAAATATGCAGTAACACTTGCAATAAAGAAACAAACATTAGTTGATTCAGCCATCTCCCATTGACAGAGCATCATCATTCTGGTACACATAGGCATATACATTTCAAAAGCTCAGGTCACATTTCCTCCTTGATTCAGGTTTCTTGTTTATTACCACAGGAACATTTCTCTGGTATATTTTTAGTACAATGTGTTATCCTAGACTGATCATATGTTCACAGATTGTGGGGAGCCTGTGAAAGACTTTCTGGTGTACTTGCTATTGGGCAAAATCCCGTCTGCTAACCTGGTACTCATGCAGAGTAAATTGCAATGTGGAAACAGATGGTATGACCGAGTGGGAGAGAGACTCTGTCTGCAAAACTGGGAGAGGTTGGCTCTAGCAGGGGGTGGAGGAGGAACGAGCAAGTCCACACCAGCATGAAAATATGACAAAAAATCCAGAAGAATGTCAGTGTTGAAGGTCACTTCCTTTGATTTTGCCGATATCTCAAAACCGTGTGAGCATGTGAACATTCCAAAGAAGGTAACTTCAGGTTCTCCACATGTTGAGCAGAGCCTTACTCTTCAAACTGTAGGGGTTTAATACATGATACTTTACATGAGATAACTTGACAAACTCAAGAGCATGATACCCAATGTAGTCCTTTCTGCATGAGAGGATAAAAAGAAGCGATATTTTTACTGGAGGTTGTTTGTCACTAGTATTTTACACTTTGTGTTATTTATGATCTCATTTTATCCAATCACTAAAATTAAGATCAAATTATTTTTCTTCTTTTGAATTAGAAAAATGAAACTAATTTTCTCTTCACAGTCTGGAGTTCTTTCTGTGGTTTAGTATCTTCCATGGGTTAGGATGAGAAGAAGTTAACTAAATTGGAATTTGTTTACTTTTCCCATGTGAACTGCTACTTCTGGGCACTGTTCTAACCAAGGTACTATGTCAATGGCTGCAAAACAAATCAAAGATGAGAAAGATATGTACTTTGGTTATAGGTCATTATATGTGAATGCTTATTAGTGAAACAATTTATGCTGAATTAAATGTTTCTTACACTATTCAGTGGCATTGATAACACTACATTATTCTTGGTCACAGAAGACTGATATAACATTTCAGATTTGGCCAATGGACTGATGCTCCTAGAATAAGCATGGCCCACCGGAAACAGCTCCAGGGCCTGTGGAAGCACCTCCCCTTAGTCATCCTCAAAGCAGTTATAGTGGATTTTGGCTCTACTCATGCCATCTATATCTGTGAGCCCCCAAAGATCCCACCAGATGACTTATATATGGTAGGCATTAAATAAACATACATATTCTGACTATATGCAACAAGTCCAAAGTGCAATAAAATGACTACATTCAGATGAAACAAAGAGGTAGGTTCAGAGTATCATTGATTTCTGCATTTTTTGTGTGTGTGTGCAGGTGCATAGAACAGCAGAAGGTGTGAAGAACGACTATCTCTGTTGTTATTTTATAAAATCACCCAGGTTGGTTGAGTGGTCTAGTTATTTAGAAATTATGCATATATTCTGTGTTGAACACTAGAAATAGCCCAGAAAAAGAGGCAAGAGCCTACATGTCCAATTTTGTTCTCCCTTGCTTAGCCCTGCAGTGGTGGACCCTTCTGTTTCTGGTACACCATGATTCCTTATCAATAAGTGATGACTTATTCTATTTTCAGAGATTTTCTGAGAATGTATGTTGATGATAGACTTAATGTTTGCATTCCCCCAAAATTTATATGCTGAAACTCTAATCTCAGTGGGATGGTATTTGAAGGTGGGGCTGTTTTGAGGTAACCAATTTATAAGGGTGGAGACCTCATGAATAGGATTAATGTCCTCATAGGAAGAGACCAGAGACGAGTTCCTTCTACCATGTGAGAATACAATGAGAAGTCTGCTGTCTGCAATTCAGAAAAAAGGCCTTCACCATACCTGACCACGCTGGCACCCAGTTCCTGGACTTTCAGACTCTAGAACTGGGAGAAATACATTTCTATTGTTTACAAGCCTTCTGGTCTGTGGTAATTTGTTATAGCAGCCTGAACTGACTAAGACAGTGTTCTCACAATACTTTGTTATTTCTTGAACTAATTAACCTTCCAAAGAATGTGTATTTTGCTTAGTTATAAAAATAAGTATTCATTATAAATTACAGAAGAGACAGAAAAGCAGAAAGTAGATGATAAAAGTTATCTTGAATTTTGTTGCTCAGTAGTAGCCAATATTAAAAGAAAAAATTGTTAAATTCCTGAAATGTTTCCTTCCCTGAAATGTAATCTTTCTGTCCTATGTATAAATGTTTTATTTGAGAAAGTTAGGATTGTATTAACCTTGCATTTTTAATCCTGCTTGTTTCATTTCTCTATTCTTTGAACTTTTTTTTTTTTTTGAGTCAGAGTCTTACTCTGTCTCCCAGACCGGAGTGCAGTGGAGTGCTCACAGCCACCGCAGCCTCGACCTGCTGGGCTCAAGGGATCCTTCCATCTCAGTCTTCCAAGTGACTGAAACTACAGGCATGCACCACTACACCCAGCTAATTTTTGCTTTATTGTAGAAATGAGGTCTTGCCAAGTTGCCCAGGCTGGTCTCGAACCTGTGGGCTCAGGCAATCCTCTCACCTCGGCCTCCCAAAGTGGGATTATAAGTGTGAGCCTCCTCACCCGGCAAACATTTTTAACTACAAAGTGGTCATACATGTGTGGGTGTTTGTTGTATGTGTAATGTGGTTTTTTTTCTGATTCATCTGTTAACCACTTTTGTCCATTTTATATCCCTTATGAGTTTTAATTTATAAGAAATATATTATGTGAATAAGATTTCTTCATCATATTTTTTCATATACTGTATTTATACTAACAAACAATCTATAAAGCCATCATCATACATACAGTGTGGTACTGGCAAAGAATCAACAAATAAATTAATGAAATAAAATAGAGAACCCAGAAATATATTCACATTATATGATCATTTGATATTAAACAAAAGGACAGAACAATCCAATAAGGAAAGAAAAAGCTTTTCAAGAAATGATACTGGAACAACTAGATTACAGATTTTTTAAAAAATTGTCACTAACTCCCGCTATATGCAAACATTAATTTTGGATGGATCCTAGATCTAAATATAAAACCTAAAACCATAAAGCTTAAAAAATAGTATATTTTTTGTAAATTCAGAATAGGCAAAGATTTCTTTTAAAAGACAGAAAGCAGCAGGGCATAGTGGCTCAGGCCTGTAATCCCAGCTCTTTGCGAGGCGCAGGTGGGAGGACTATCTGAGCCCAGGGGTTTGAGACCATCCTGGGCAACTTAGTAAGTCTCTACAATAAATCAAAAACTTAGCCAAGCATGGTGATGTGTGCCCGTAGTTCCAGCTACTTGGAAGATTGAGGTGGAATGATCACCTGAGCCCAGCAGGTCGAGGCTGCAGTGGTTATGAGTGTGCTACTGCACTCCAGCCTGGGTGGCAGGTGAGACTTCAACTCAAAAAAAGAAAGAAAGAAAAAATACACACAAAGCAATATCCATGAAAGAAAAATAATATAAATCTTTTAATCATAATTAACAATTTTGGCGCATGCAAAGACATTATCAAATTGGGCAAGTTGCAGACTGTGAGGAAATACCTGCAATTCAAATTACTTAGGACTGATCAGACAACAAAACAACAACAAAAAATGCTTACAAGACAATTTTAAAAATAAATTCCAATGGGGGAAAAATATTTGAACATATGCAACACCAAGGATAATATACAAATGACCAATAAGCACATGAAAAAGCATTGAATATTATTAGATATTAGGAAAATTCAAACTTAAACCACAATGAGATACCACCATATAGTCACAAAATAGCTAAAACCGAGGAAAAGATACTGTTAAATGTTGGTAAGGATGCACAGCAACTAGAAATTTCAAATATTATTGATGGCAGTGCAAAATGTTACAATAATTTTTTTAAAGTTCCCATAACTTTGTACAAAGTAGATCAACCCCTAACCTAAGATGCAATTATTTCAAAGAAACGTATGTCCAGAAAAAGACTTATACAAAATTGTTTGTTGCAGTTTTATTTTAAAAGCACATAAAAAGAAACAACCAGCCGGGCTCGGTGGTTCAGCCTGTAATCCCGTGCTTTGGGAGGCCGAGGTGAGCGAATTGCCTGAGCCCACGGGTTTGAGACCCACTTGGGCAACTTGGCGAGACCACATCTCTACAATAAATAAAAAAAACTAGCCGGGTGTGGTAGCACACACCTGTAGTTCCAGCTACTTGGAAGGCTGAGGCGGAAGGATCGCCGGAGCCCAGCAGGTCGAGGCTGCGGTGGCCAGGAGCGGCCACTGCACTCCAGTCTGGGTGACAAAACAAAACAAAACAAAACAGCCTAAGTGTCCAGCAATAGGAGAACATATAAATAAAATATACTATATTTTTACAGTGGGATACTAGTCAGCAATAAAAAAATAAACTACTGATTTATACAATAACATGGATGAATTACAAAAACCTTACATGAAATAAAAGAAGTATACTATATGATACTGCCTATATAAAGTTCTAGATCAGGAAAAACTCATTTGGTGGAAAAAAATCAGAACAATGTGGAAATGTGGGTAAGGATATACATGACAATACTTTCTGGAGTGACACATGCTTTGTTTCTTACTAGTGGGTTGTTTTGCTCAGGTCATCACATGGTCACTTATGATTTGTATATTTCGTTGTATATAAATATTACTAGAAAAAAGGCAAAAAAGCATAAATAAATATTGAACTCTAATGCTATATATACTGAAGTATTTACAGTAACATGTATTAATGTCTGCAATATTTTTAAAACATATTTTCAAAAAAGAATGAATACATAAATGTGTGATAAAAAACAAGTATAGTAAAATGTTAGCTGTAGAGTCTAGTTGGTGTGTATATGGGAGTTTATTCTGAAATGCTCTTAACTTTTCTAGATGAATGCAAATTTTCATTACAAAATGGAATGGAGAAGAGGGAATCTAATAGAATATAACATAGACTATATTCCCACCTTTTCTTGGACACTGTAACAGGTTGGAATATAGAACATGAACCAAACACCAAAGGACTGTTTCATATATTAAAAACGTTTTGATTCCTTTAGGTTGCATAATAGTTTCATTTTTTATGTAGTCAGATCTATCATTTTGAATTAGAGTGTTCAAGCACACTAAATATATTAATAATTTTAAAAGTAATTAAATTGTTGATGATGATAACCATCTTTTTCTCTGCATTATTATTTTTAAAAATTAGTTATCTGCCAATTTTTGTAGGTTGTTTCACATTTTTTTCACATTTAAAACATTTTTATTTTATTATAGAGATGTGGGTTTCAAGTGGGATGCAAGAGAGCCTACATAAGTAGGCTGCATGCAGGTGAAGTTTGGACTTCTAACTGGCCCTCACTCCCCTGGTAGTGGACCAGATACCCTCTGTGTTGTCACATGCTTCCACTCTCCTCCCTCCCTCCCTTCCCTAGCAGTGCTATGTGACTGCCGATCTCTCCCTTGTGCTAATGTGACCGATGTTTAGGGTCCAATTATGAGTGAGAACATTTGGTATTCAGTTTATTGTTTCTGTGATAGTTCACTTAGTATTATGGTCTCCAACTTCATTCAATTTGTTGCAAAGTCCATGATTTTGTTCTTTATGACTGCGTAATACTTTGGTGTGTATATGTACCACATTTGCTTTATCCAGTCCACTTTTTATGGGCAGAGAAGTGGTTCCATGTTTCTGCTATTGTGAATAGTGCAGCAATAAACAGGCATGTGCAGGTGTCCTTTTTGTAGAATGATTTATGTTCCTTTGCCATATATTCCCGGGAGAGGGATTGCTGGATGGTACGGAAGCTCAATTTTTAGTTTTTTTAGGATTCACCACACTGCTCTCCATAGAGACTGAACTAGCTTGCACTCCCTCCAAGCGTGTAGAAGCGTTCCCTTTTTCTCTGCACCCACTTCAGCATCTGTTATTTTTTGACTTATTGATGATAGCTATCCTTATCAGAGTTAGATGGTATCTCATTGTAGTTTTGATTTGCATTTCTCTGATGATTAGTGAGGCTAGGCATTTTTTCAAGTGTCTGTTGGCTGCTTGTATGTTGTCTTCTGAGACGTGTCTGTTCATGTCGTTTGCTCACTTTTTAATGGTGTCGTTTGTGTTTTTCCTTTAATTTTGTTTGAGTTCCTTATAGATTCCAAATGATCGACCTTTGTCAGATGTATAATTTCAAATTTTTTTTCTCATTCTATGGATTGTCTCCCCACTCTCTTTATGGTTTTTTGGTTTCTTTTGCTGTGCAAAATCTTTTCAGTTTGATGAGGTTCCACTTATCTATCTTAGCTTTTATGGCATTTGCTTTTGGGAATTTGGTCAAGAATTTGTTGCCTATTCTGATGTACATAAAGGTGTTTCCTATGTTTTCTTCTAGGATTCTTATTGTTTGGGGTTTTGCATTTAGGTCTTTGATCCATTTTGAGTTGATTTTTGTATATGGTGATAGGTAAGGGTTGAGTTTCATTCTTCTGCATGTAGTCAGCCAGTTTTCCAAGCACCATTTGCTAAATATGATCTCCTTTCCCCAGTGATTTGTTATTGATGGTTTTGTCAAAGATTAGTTGGTTGAGAGACTGTGTTATTGTTTCCAGAGTCTCTGTCCTGTTCCATTGGTCTATGTGCTTATTCTTGTACCAATATCAGGCTCTTTTGGTTGCTGTAGCCTTGGAATAAGCTTTAAAGTCCAAAAGTGTGATACCTCCTGCTTTGCTCCTTTTGCTGAGGATAGTTTTGACTATTGGTGCTCTTTTTTGTTTCCATGTAAATTTCTGTATCATTATTTCCAGGTTTGAGAAAAATAATGTTGGCAGTTTGATGGGTATTGCATTGAATCTGCAGATTGCCTTGGGTGGGATGGATAGCTTGACAATATTGATTTTTCCCATCCACGAGCATGAAATGTTTTTCCATTTGTTGCCATCCTTGATGTATTAAGCAGCATTTTGTAGTTCTCATTGTAAAGGTCTTTCACGTCTCTGGTTAAGTGGATGCCAAGGTATTTCCTTTTTGTGTGTGACTATTGTGAATGGGATTGTACTTTTTATTTGGTTCTCTACCTGCCTATTGCTGATGTATAGAAATATCTTTTGCAAGTTGATTTTGTAACCGCTTTCCAGACCCCAACTTTGAGCCTGAGGGTGTCCTTTGCAGTAAGATGAGTTTTCTGGAGATAGCAGACTGTTGGGTCATACTTCTTTATCCAGTTTGCAGCTCTGTGCCTCTTCAGTGGCACGTTTAGTACACGCGTGTTCAAACTGATTATTGAAATGTGAGGGTGTATCTCTGTCATAGGCCTCTTAGGGGATTGTTTTGTTTCCTTTATATTTTGTACTTATATATGCAAGTATTTTCATTTTTGTGAGCATTCTGTATACTCTTTTAGCTCTGTGCTTGCCTGTACTTTTGTGATAGGTATGACTGTTTTTTGTTTGTTTGAGTTGGAGTCTCACTCTTGTCATCTAGGCTATAGTGCAGTGGCATGCTCACAGCCACCCCAGCATTGACCTGCTTGGCTACAGGGATCCTTCTACCTCAGCCTTCCAAGTAACTGGAAATACAGACATGTACTAGCATGCCTGGCTAATTTTTGATTTATTGTAGAGACAAGGCCTCACCAAGTTCCCCAGGCTAGTCTCGAACCCGCAGGCTCAGGCAATCCAGTGCTGAGCTCAGGCAATCAGGCAATCCCTCCCAAAGTGCTGGGATTACAGGCTGAGCCACTGATCTCGGTCAACTTTTGTTTTTCTTTTTTCTGTTTTCAGCACCTGAAGCATCTTCTGAAGGACTGGTCTGGAGGTGGTATATTCTCATAGGGATTGGATGTCTGGGAAGGATTTTAGTTCTCTGTCACTGATCAAGCTTAGCTTGGCAGGGTAGGAAATTCTTGGCCAGAATAGCTTATCTTTAAAAATGTTAAAAACTGGATTCCAGTTCCTTCTGGTTTGTAGTGTTTCTTAATTCTGAAGCAATTCTTATAGGTCTTCCCTGGTAGGTAGTCTGACCTTTTTCTCTTGCTGCCTTTAGATTTTTTTTTTCATGCTTACTTTGTAGAGGTGTATTACTATATATCTTCAGGATGGTCTTCTTATGTGATATCTTGCAGAGGTTCTCTGAATATCTTACACTTAAATGGTCACCCCTCTAGTGAGATGTGGGAAGTATTCTTGGATAACGTCATGGAATGTTCCTTGGTGTTCTCAGTTTCTCTTTCTTCTTCAGGGATACCAATCAGACATAGACTTTGCATCTTGAGATAATTGTACATCTTTGAGGCTTTGCTCCTTCTTTTAGAGTTTTTTCTATGTTTTTGACAGACTGGGTTTATTCCGTACTTTGGTCCTCAAGCTCTGAGATTCTTTCCTCTGTTTGGTTGTTTCTACTTCCTATGCTTGTTATGGTGTTATTTCCAGGATGGAGTTCTTCATTTACATTATTTCAGAATAGGCTTTTCTGAAATTGGTCAACTCCACTTTTACTTTCTGTATTACTTCAGTGAGTTTTGCTTCTACTTTCTCTTGGTTCTCTCTGTTCGTTTTGGCCATCCAGTCTTTGATTTATGTGACTGTCATCTGGGGCAGATCATTCTGGGAGGTTTCCATTATTTGTGCTCTGATAGCCGGCTTTTGAGTCACTGGGTTTTTAGGACTCTAAGGGTATCTTATGTTTTTTCATTGATTTTCCCTCATTTGTAACAGACCTTTTTTTCCTCTCTATAATTCCTCTTTATTTTTGTTGCTCTGGAGCTAGTCAAAGGTCCTGTCTGTGGTTCAATATAGGTCATGCAGTGAGAAAGAGAAGGGCATTCACTTCTGCTCCTTGCTTCACCTTGTGGGAGGTTTCTCTCATGTAGATTTTCTCTTCCACTGTCAATCTAGTTGGGTTAGTTTTCAGGTCCTGCTCTTAGCACTCTGTGGAAAGTGAGTAGGGGAATCCTCCACCATGTCTACTCCCTGCAGTTTGCAACCCAGAAGCCCTCCATCAGAGAAAGCCTTCAAGCGTCTTTCAGGTTGCTCCCTCCCTGTTCATGTCCACACTTTGCCATTGAAAAAGAATGAGTTCCCTGCCACAGGAGAAGGGGGAGGGATCTACCTTGTAGGTGCATGGGGCTTAGAGGTGATTCTTTCTGATCTGGCTGGGAAGATAGCTACCAGTTTCTGGCAACAGGCATCACCTGGGTTCACTCTGCAGGCAGGCTTTCCCTGCTTTGGAGCTGACCACTGGGATCCACTGGGAAGCCATGTTCACAGTGGCTGACTGGGCACAGGTTTTGTTCCCTGATCCACTTGGGCTCTGGTTGCCCTGATCAGGACTCCCCCTGCATGGGACCAAGGACTCGTGCACGGCTGGGAGGGAATGAACTGATTTAAAGCATCTTAGAATCACTAACCCATTCTTCTTCACTGGGCAGGGCTTCAGTTCCTATGCAAGCCTAGTGCACAGTGGGGAATGGGGTGCCCGGATTCTCACATCTGCTGTTGCTTTCTAGTCTCTAAAAGAGACCTTTTCTGGGTGCAGGGTACTTCAGCCATCCAAAAGTGCTTTGAATGTATCTGTCTATCATGGCTAGGTTCCTACTCTCTGCCTTGCTTAATGAGAGAGGCACCAGTCTGCTGCTTCATGGTGGCCATCTTGGATCCGTCGTGTTTTTTGTTTGTTTTAAATGTATGCTTCTTGTAAGGAGTGATAATGTAATGGTTTCATTGTATTTCTTACTTGTTCTTGTTGGTAAAAAGGAAGTTATTAGTTTTTTTTTTAATATCCAGAATTGTTTTTAATGATTTCACCTTCTGCCACTTTCAGATTATTTTTGAAATAATTTCATCAAATTTCTACATTTTTATTTTTATTGAAATTTCCTAAATTATTCTTTTGGAATTGTATATTATTCTCAAACATATTTTTGATATACTTAAATTTTAATATTTATATTCAATATTTTCTATTGCTTGGTTTGGCTCACATGGGCCCACATGTTTTTGAGTAAAATATACTTGTTAAATAAAGCATACTTTTTCCTAAGTATATTTTTAAATGTCAGTTTTATTGGTGAAATTATTTTTCATTATAGTTTCAAACTGATTATGACTGGGAAACAATTTTTATTCTTAAATGATAATTTAGCCTAAATTAATATATTTTGTTTATTAGTTCTAAGATGCTATGGGTTTTTTGGTGTAATCATTTGTACTCCTTATATAGAAGGTCATATCAACAAATGTGACAATAGTGTTCTCACTATTCATTTTAAGCACACATATAAAATTTAATTTAATTTCTTTTAATGCATTATCTAGAACTTACAAAAAAATATTAAACAGTAAGCTAGTATTAATATCCTTGTGTTCTAAAAAATATCACTGGCATATGTAAACAATATTAAATAGTAATGCTGATTTAATATTCTTTGTCTTTTTAAAGAATATGACTAGCCGAGCTTGGTGGCTCAGCCTGTAATCCTGCGCCTTGGGAGGGTGAGGTGAGTGGATTGCCTGAGCCTGCGGGTTCGAGACCCACCTGGGCAACTTGGTGAGACCTCATCTCTACAATAAATCAAAAAATTAGCTGGATATGGTAGTGCGCGCCTGTAGTTCCAGATACTTGGAAGGCTGAGGCGGAGGGATCGCCGGAGCCCAGCAGGTCGAGGCTGCGGTGGCTGGGAGCAGCCACTGCACTCCAGTCTGGGCAACAGAGTGAGACTCCAACTCAAAAAATAATAATAATAATAAATAAAAATAAAAGAATATGACTACTGATTGACAATTAAGTACAAAGTTCACTATTGGTTTAATGTATTTAATCCAGTTAGCCTTTGCCTTTCAATAAATTACTACAACACATTTACATTTAGTGTGATTATTAATACTTTGAAATTATTTCCACTGTTTTATGGGTGTTTTCTTTTACTGCTTCTTTTATTTTCTACCTCCCTGGTATCAGTTTTTTTGTTGAAATTTTTATTTCTCTTTTGTTTCAAGATAAAAATTATATTTTTAATATTCAGTGCCCCTATACATTTTAAATACACACTTAACTCAAATTATTCCAATAAAATCTAAATATATTCAGCATTTCTCTTCTTTTCCCAAATATGTCTCTCAGACTACTCTTTTTGCCTACTCTCTGGAAAACCCTATCTCTGTTTTTATTATTGTTTAGATTGCAAAATACAAAATTGGTTAAGATAAACTATTTTAACATAACTAATGCTATTTCTAAACATAGCTTACCAGTATTCATGCTCATTTCCTTTTCTCTGACTTTACTTTTTTGATATTTATGTTAGAGAAAACCAGTTGGCTGTAACTTCCTACCTTTTGTACATCTAAAATATATATATATGTATTTAATTTTTCTCTTTTTTAAATTAATAGTTAAGGAGTATATGGAACTTGAGGCTTATAATTTTTTTGTCACTTTGACAACTTTTTTGATGATAACTTTGCTACATCTGATTGTAGTCATGTTTTCTGGCAATTGGTTTTTTCTTTATAACTTTTACTATTGTTACTCTATACTCAATGATCTATAGTTTAATCTGATGTGAGTTTAGATTTATTTGCATTATTCTTTTCTGTATTCAGTATATTTTAATCTAAGGATTACATTTTTCTTCAATTCCAGAAATATACACCCATATTCTTCTGCCATTTCATCTAGAATCTTCTGGTAAAACAATTACAAAACCTTTTTTGGGAATTTCTTATCTTAATTTCATGTCTTCTAACTGCTTTTTTGGATATTTTTTAACTTCTTTATTTCAGTTATTTTTTGGGGAGAAGAATACCCATCTGGGTATTATTATACAATTATATTACGCAACCTCTCAATATGTTTTTGGTTGTCACAACTGGGGGAGGAACTACTGACATGTAGTAGGTAGAAGATGGAGATGTTACTAAAATCCTATAATGTACAGGACACACTACACAACAAAGACCCCGACTAACAAAAGTGCTAATGAGAAATCCTGCTTTATTTCTATGCCTCACTTTCTGGATGAATTCCTCATTAATATTTTCCAGTTCACCAAATCTCCTTCCTACTGTCTTGTCTAGAGAATATTCCATACATTGATGGTTTGTTCTAAATTAAGATTTCTCTTAAAAAACTTTTTCAAGCTTTCTAATTTTATTGTCCCATGGTTGTCTCATATCTATCCCTGCTTGCTGTATAACTTACTACTTACTAAGTTCTTTATTTACTATAGGATTTAAAACATACTGTTTTAAAATTATTTTCTTACATTCTATTATTTTCATTTTCCTTGTAATGAATTAATCTTCCAAGTGTTGGCTGTCTTTCTTAGTAATAGTTTACTTTCTGTATATTAATATCTTAGGTTATAGGCTGAAATTGAATGAAAGTTTTAGTTCTCCTTTTCTTTCTCCATATCATCACCTAATTCTTTCATTCCTCTCCGTTAACGGATTTTTTTTTTTTTTTACAGTTGCCTGAAGTTCAATAGTGATTTGAAATAGGATACTGGTCTGAGGCTAGATCTTATCTTGGCTGTTTTCACCTTACCACAATGACACTAAGAACAATGTTGATCAACTCATGAAACCAGAGTGCAACCTGACCATAAGTCCTGGTTGC
Organism: Tarsius wallacei; assembly: GCA_963574415.1. Lineage (NCBI taxonomy): Eukaryota > Metazoa > Chordata > Mammalia > Primates > Tarsiidae > Tarsius > Tarsius wallacei. The sequence continues at coordinate 20,821 of CAUYQG010222172.1, forward strand.
TTGGTGATGTCTACTTCTTTGATTCCCCTGATGTATGATTATAACTACAACATAGCTCTAGGCTCTAGTTGAACTTAGCTTGTTTTTTTGACATTATGTCAAGAAAATGAGGTTCCTTAGCCCTCAGTTTTAAGTAATAAGATTGTTTCAAGTGAACAATATTTATCCTGATAACGTTACAAGAATCATTCCAGAATCCCAGCATAATAAGCTTTGAGTTCAGTTTTTCTGTTTTCATACACAGAAATATTTAACTTTTATTTGTGGCTTTTATTTTACTTACTAGTCATTTCTTCATTTTATGTTTTATATTATATTATATGTCTGGAGCAGATAGTGCCCTTAAATACATTAAATTACATTATCCCAACTAGAAGTCTTTGTCTTCTGGTTCAAATAATAAAGTAATACTCAGCTATTTTAATATTGAATTTAAGTGTTTTATTTTTAATAACACATATGAATATAATTATATTAACTGTCTTTCCAGTAACACTTACGACTTTTTTCCTTACTTAGACTAAGTGAACTATGTTTTTATATTATCAAATGTTAGTTTATAGTTGCAATTGCTTTCATAAAATATTTGCTATTCCTAGATCAAAATACCATGTGTAATATTATGCTACCAATATTGAAATTAGTCTCTTTTACTTTACTATATTTATCAAATTTTGTTTTAAAAATTTATTTTACATGTAAGATAAATTGGCTCACTTGAAATATTTTTGCAGTTTGTTGAAAAATTTATTTTATATTCATAAATAAAAATTATTTAAACATTTAGTGAATAAGTCCATTATTCAATCTGGTTTAGGGCTATCTGGAGAATTTTTTCCTTTGAAACCATCTCAACATGTTTGTCTACCTATTTTGGGATTCTTAGAGCAAAATAATCTTTCCCAAGTTAGTTACTCAAACATATTTCCCACGTATTGCAGTGTCTACTATTCATTCCTTTCTCATTTTAATCTCAAGATTTACTGTTAGACTGTGTGGCAAACATTCTGAGGTCGTTTATGCTATTATAACAGAATATACACATGCACACATACCCACACATTTAAATGATAATTTGTCAGGGGAAATGTTTCCAGTTTCTGTCCATTTAGCAATATGCTAGCTGTGGGTTTATTGTAGATGGCGCTTACTATTTTGAGGTATGTTGCTTCTACACCTAGGTGTTTGAGGGTTTTTATCAAGAAGGGATGAGGATTTTATCAAAAGCTTTTTCTGCATCTAATGATATAAACCCTAAGTGCCCATACCATAAGAGATAAGATAGACAAGTGGGACCTCATAAAACTGATGAGATTTTGCCAAGCAAAAGAAACCATTAAGAGAGCAGGGAGACAGCCCACAGAATGGGAACAAATATTTGCCAACAGTGTATCTGACAAAGGCCTAACATCTAGGATCTACAAGGAACTCAAATGAGCCGAAAGGGAAAAAAACAGACCCATTAAAAAGTGGACAAAAGACATGAACAGACACTTCTCAAAAGAAGATATACAGGCAGCCAACAGACACATGAAAAAGTGCTTAGCCTCATTAGTCATCAGAGAAATGCAAATCAAAACCACATTGAAATATTACCTAACCCCAGCAAGAATGGCCATCATTAATAAAACAAACAACAATAGATGTTGGTGAGGATGCGGAGAATAAGGAACACTTCTACACTGCTGGTAGGAATGCAAACTAGTACAACCTCTTTGGATGACAGTGTGGCAATTTCTGAAAGTACTAGAAATTGACCTTCTATATGACCCAG
>CAUYQG010222174.1:0-11200 GCA_963574415.1 Tarsius wallacei
ACCATCTAACCCCTGTAAGAATGGCCATCATTAATAAAACAAACAACAACAGATGCTGGCAAGGATGTGGAGAAAAAGGAATGCTTCTACACTGCTGGTGGGAATGCAAACTAGTACAACCTCTTTGGAAGACAGTGTGGCAATTCCTGAAAGAACTAGAAATTGACCTTCCATATGATCCAGCAATTCCCCTATTGGGAATATACCTGGAGGAACTCAAATCATTCTACAAAAAAGATACCTGTACACATATGTTCGTTGCAGCTCTATTCACAATAGCAAAAACATGGAATCAATCGTGTTGCCCATTGAAGCTGGACTGGATTAAAAAAATGTGGTACATATACACGATGGAATGTTATGTAGCCAAAAGAAGGACAAATATATGGACTTGGATGGATTTGGAGTCGATCATACTCAGTGATTTATCACAGAAACAAAGAACAGAGTTCCATATGTTCTCACTCATAAACGAACCTTGAACAATTATAATGCTATAAGAAAGCTATCGGCAGTAGTGGCAAACTGTCGGGAGGGGTGGGATTGGCAGTTGAGGGAAACTGCAAGGGGAGGGAGGGGCATACTTCATCAACAAGGGTAACCGCATGATCAAATTTTATATACCTAACCCTGAAATGTACCCCACATCTTTATAATAAAAATTTTTTAAAGAAAGAAAAATAAATAAATAAAAAATGAAATAAAAATAAAATAGTCAGTGAACCATGCTGTAAACAGTTATACTGTCATCCATTTGACATTTGTTGTTCCATTTATGGAGCACAGAGTAGGTTTAGCATAATTCTTAATAGCCCTAGAGTTTTCAGAATGATAAATCAGCATTGGCTTCAACTTGAAGTTGTCAGTTCCATTAGGCCTTCACAAGAGCTTTTAACAATTCCAATTTGGCCAATAAATACATATTGGATACTTACTTTATATCTAATATATATTTGTTTACCAAATTAAAATGTGTGTGCGCGTGTGTGTGTGTGTGGTGTATGTGTATGTGTAGTAAGTATCCAACATATTGAATACTTGGGCTAGAATAAACAAGACTGTCAATGAAAATCTTCATTGGAATTATTATAATTTTAAGCTATGCAAAGCACGCATTACTCAATACAGTTAACTGTCAGTTCTAAGATATATATTTTCCACCCATTTTTCATCTCTGAAATCCAAATACATCTTACAGTTTCTGCTGACAGTCATGACCCTTTGACATTGCCTGAGGGCACATATCAAAACTTGCTAATGTGTCAGTGACTTGGGAGAAAATACCAAAATGACAGTCGACACTTTGAAGAAAGGCTGCATCTCCATGTTCTTAAAGTACAGACGATGTTACTATGTGGAAAACATGTTTATTGAAAACTCTGAATCAAATTATGAAGAGTGGGATCCTGAATGTTTTTAAAATACCTTAACACTTTATTTGCATATTTTTAATCATGCACAAGATAAATCTATCAGTTAAAAAAAAATCACTGTATAAAGAAGTTTAAAAGAAGTCTCTCAATGAGTGCAAAATAAAAGTTAAATGTACTAAAAAAGCACTGTGCCAGAGTTTAATTAGCAACATTTTTCTTTCTTAGTAGTACATAAAGTAATGGTGCATCTTACAGTCGACAACTTCTTCAATTTGATGAAATGTGGTAAGTCACACCAAACAAAATTCTACAGGCTATGTTAACACTTTCTAACAAAAATACCTCAATCATATTAATCTTACACTGATTAACAACAATTTAGGTTTGGTTATAACTTTATTAAAATACTATTAACTCATTTATTGAATACCATATATTATTAATTATAGTATGGCAATTAAGAGTAAGAACTCTGAGATTCAACCAATCTGCAGTTTAATTCTGACTCCCCCACTTACCAAACCTATGACTTGATACAATTTACTCAAACTCTCTGACCCTCAGTTTTTGTTTCCAAGTTGGTGCAATAGTAATACTTATCTTTTAAAGTTTTTTGTAAGGATCAAATGAGATAATGTAAATAAAACAATTAGCAATACCTAGCACCTAGGAATAGCTCAATGTCTGTTAACCACTACATTATTATTGTCCACTAGTATTATTGCTATAGTAATATCATATTACTTGATCTTTCCAACATTCGTCTCCAATTTATAGATGAAAATTTTATTCTTAAAAACTTTCTTATAAAAAAGAGATTATACAGCCAGGCATGACGGAGTCGTCTGTAGCTCCAGCTACTTGGAAGGCTGAGGCAGAAGGATCGCCTAAGCCCAGCAGGTCGAGGCTTCAGTGGCCGTGAGAGAGCCTCTGCACTCCAGCCAGGGCGAAAAGAGTAAAACTCCAACTCAGAAAAAAAAAAAAAGGGATCATACAGACACATTACTTAGAAAACTTGTGGTTAGTAAATTATGTTAGTCAGTTAATTACCAGAAACTCAAGCTCAAGTTCTTTCCCATTCAATATATATAAAAAGCTCAGTTAAGAGAAGGGAAAAAGGCCGGATGCAGTGTCTCAAGTCTGTAATCCCAGCACTTTGGGAGGCCAAGGTGAGGGGAGTGCCTAGCCCACGGGTTCGAGAACAGCCTGGGCAACTTGGCGAGATCTCATCTCTACAATTAAAAAAAAAAAAATTAGCTGAGCATGGTAGCGTGTGCTGGTAGTTCTGGTTACTTGGAAGGCTGAGGCAGAAGGATCGCCTGAGCCCAGCAGGTCGACACTGGGGTGGCTGTGAATGTGCATGCCACTGCACTCCAGCCTGGGCGACGGAGTGAGTCTCCCACTCAAAAAAAAAAAAAAAAAAAAAAAAAGAGCGAAAAAATAATGAAAATAGCCTGAAAAGTATGTAGTTAATCCAGTCTTTAAGATATAATAAAATTTATCTTTGAATCAAGCCGGGTTACAAAAGAACAGTATTTTGTTCTCTAACAAAACTGCTTTTATCAATATGGCAGATAACAAAGGACTACATTGAAAGATGTTGTAAAATAGTCATACAACACTTTTTTCTTACTGTTGGGGTACAGCTAAGAATGTGGCTTAGATTATGGTTTAATCACATAATAAACTACATTCTTCATAAAGATTGTCTACTCGCTTCCTATTCCCCTGGGTTTCAGTGTCAATAAAAGCTAGGTTTGTACTAAGCAACTTTACTGAATTTTGTAATGGGTAGTGTAAACCATGTGTCTTCATGTAGCTCTCTTTGCCTTGGTTGCTAGGAATCTCAAAGTTAAGTTTATTACTCTACCACAATAAATGTGGGCATTACCCTTACTCCTGATTGCTTCTTTTTTCCTACTCTCATTTTGTCAGAAGGGGCAGCTTGTAATATGTCACTAAAATAGAAGAGCTTGGTGCCTTCTGGGCACTGAGAGGAGACCATGTAGTTGGGATTTTTAGAATGGCTAGAGATGGAGTTAGAAAGATAGAGACGGCCTGATGGGGGCCTTGAAGGCAATGAAAGTTCTGCATTTGTATAATCCACTTCAAAGATCTATGGCAAATAAAATATAATGACTGAATAAGTCAATAAACAAATACATATATATAAATAAGCATGTTTCTAATTCCATAGATTCTCCATGGGAAAAAAATGAATTACAGTATCTTTCCCTTGCCTCCAATCCTGGTTTGCAATGAAGAGTCCTCTACACTCAGCAAAATGAAGAACAGAAGGGTAAAGGTCAAGGTCAAATGAAACTATGCAGAATATTCTAAGAACAATGGCATAAAAGAATGGTATTTTGGAAGAGAAATGCTTGCCAATATCTGCCTGGCTGAAGCCCACCCCAGCTTCCCACCAGCTGTTATTGGAGAATTAACTCGACCCACATGAACAAGCTACATGCACCAACCCTGACCATATCACTGCTTTACAAGCAATTTAGAAGGGCAACAGGCTGATGTAGCTCAACGGAGAGGAACAGGGTCTGGGTTTCAAACCAATTCTGTCACCTGTTAGTTGTATGACCCTTATGAGACTGGTTTCCTCATGTATCAAATGGGGATCATTGCATTAACATTCTTATCATACAGGGTTGTTGTGAAGATTAACTGTAAATAAGGGTAGTAGCAAGAGTTTATGGGAATAACACAGGTGAGGAAGCCAGGAGAGTTGACTGCTCCAACTGTCTCTGAAATCTAGTTTCTGTGAAATTAGGCAGTTTAATTAGAAAATCCCAGATGGGGATTATCTTCTAACTGTGTGGGCTGCAGATAGTTGTACAAAATCAAAGACTGTCTGGATGTGAGAAAAAATCAGAGAATGGGTGCCTGCCAGGGATCAAAGGCTATGGTTGCTAGCCGGTCTTTTGATGACTGTAAATTAGCCCAGAGGAACCCAAAGTTTGTGGTTAGTGGGTAATTTTGGGGTGCTGACAGATTTGAAAAGGAAACATTTTGCATGGTGAATGTGCAAGATACTTTTGATGAGTTCATAAAGGTCAAAGTGCACCAAAAGGAAAAAAATGAGAAAAAAATCTGGGCATGTAATTATTCAACAGTAATAAAATCCAGAAAATAGCATATTTTTGGTGCATGTTCTGGAAAATGTACAATAAGGCCTATTTTTAAGAATTTAGATATCTGAAATAATGGAATACTTATTCATCACCTCTTACGTGTAGGTATTTGATATGCATATCATTTAGTTCTCATAAGTAAACTACTTCATGAGAAGTAAGGTTTAATGTTTCTGTTTATAGATGAGAAAATAATAAAAGAATGTTCAAACAATTTTTTCACAGTCATACAACCAGCGAGTGGTAGAAATGAGAAGTAAAGCACAGACCATTGGTTTCAAAGCCTACATTCTTTCTATTCTACCGGGCTGCTTCCCAAGGAGAACCAGGGCTGTGGTCATCAAGCAGATCAAGTACACATAAAGCATAAGTAGAATGAATCTGAACAGAAACTAAGCAGATAAGATATGGTAGCTTCTGTGCTAGAGAGGAGTATAAAAAGAAGAGTATAAAATTTTTAATAAAATAAAAATAATAGAAAGTAGCTGGTTAGACCATTATAGATTAGAGAAATTTTCCCAATCTGCTAACTCATTTGTTCCTCACATTTACTATGCAATGTGTGTAGTATTATTTCCATCCTCAAATGAGAAAAAAAGTCTCAGAGAGAATAAATGACTTTCCTAAGTTCACTCAGATGCTAATGAGAGTTTGAGCCAAATCTTTCTTTCAAGTTCCTGTCCTTTCTAGCATACCAAGTCAACTGGATTTCTTACTTTTCTGGCCTGGACAATGTTACTTTGTAGAGGGATGATTCTTCCTACATTCATTTTCATTAGAAAACAGCCCTTCATTCCTAGGCATGAAAAATACCAGTCCCATTTTGTTAATATGTTAGCTCCCAAGTACTCTGAGAGAACATTTATATTGGAGCAGTGCAATCTGAAAAGAAATGGTTGCTGTAAAAATCTGAAGAGACCCACTTAAGCTTAGCCTAACCCTACAACAAGTCCAAGAATCCATAGCATATACGTTTTGTTCTTCTAAAAAAAATAACTGGTGCTGCCAGGGGAGAGTTATTGTACTGTGAAGAACCTAACGAGACTATCACTTCTAAAAAGAACCCCACACACTGGGAGTCTAAATCAATCTACCATTCCAGTCAGCCTGGAAATTAGAGAAGAAACAATGTTTAATTAACTAGCCCAGGACTGCTACTCAGAAAATCAAGAAAATTGCCAAGGGCCTCAGAGTTCCCTAGTAATCTGAAGATACTATAGCACTGTGAAGCTCATAATTTCTTATCTTCACAATAGTCCTGCAACCTAAAACAGACATAGAAGATTATTACAAGATTATTGAGTGATAGAGAGAAAAGAATTAAACGAAACTGAGTACTTTTTTATTTTTATTTTTTAGTTGGAGTCTCACTCTGTTGCCCACACTGGAGTGCAGTGGCATGCTCACGGCTGTTGCAGCCTCGACCTGCTGGGCTTAGGCGATCCTTCCACCTCAGTCTTCCAAGTAACTGGAACTACAGGCACAAGCCACCATGTCCGGCTAATTTTTTTATTTTTATTGTACAGACGAGGTCTCACCATGTTGCTCAGGCTGGTCTCAAACCCCTGGTCTCAAGCAATCCTTTTGTCTTGGCCTCCCAAAGTGCTGGAATTATAGGCTTGAGTCACTGTGCCCAGCCAACTGAGCACCACTTATAGGGCAGGCACTTTATTCGTATCAACTTAGTCCTCACAATCACCCTAAGAACTATTATAGGTAAGTAATGATGAAAAACTCAAGTTTAACAACTTTATTCACTTGTCCAGGGTTACCACAGATAGTAAGTGGTAAAATCAAATAATTGTCTTGGCAGATTCTGCACTGTGTAATCAAGATCAGTCTTGAAGAATTGGTAGTAATATTGTCTAGCCACCTGTCCTAATTATAGCATGGTGCCTCTTTTGAGATTGTAAGTGACTCGTTCAAGATCACATACTCGTCTGTTTTACCTGACTAGACATAGCTTCCTAGCAATGGAATTTTCTCAATTTTATCTTTATATTTCAAAATACAATACAAGCTTCCCAGATCCTAGAGAATTTTAGCCAAAGTATATCACATTCAAAGACATTTTAAAAGAACTTCAAGCTATTCTTCCAGCAATGCTTCAGTAGCAGGAAACAGATTTACTCTACTTTCTTAAACAACTATAAAACTGAACAAAATATATCAAACAATTTTTTTCAGACATTGGATAATGGGCAATACAGTGTTCTAATCCCTGAAATAAAGAGAAAATATAAGGGAAGACTAAATAATTTGCAAATTTGATAAAATTATAAACCTATAGATTGAAAATAAGGAGAAAATATGAGGTAAGCCCTGCCATCACCTAGGCTTTTTGCCTGGAGGTATATTTTGGATTGTGAAGAAGGGAGAAGAATCCTAAACATTGCCTAATGGCATGGCTAAAATTGAGATGATAGAGTTTGGAGTCCAAAGATTCTGAGGTGATGAGGGGTAGTTCTTGAGAAGCAAGAGCTTTGCAGACAAAGAGATTCATACATTTTCATGGGGTGCCCCTGATTCTTTGTTGTCTCAAAATGTGCATGTAAAGTTGAAAACTCTAAGAGGTTAGGTAAAGAGCAGCCAGGGAAAGCTTAAAACTAAACATTTCCTAGAGATCACAGACGAATTAGAAATTGTTCACACTCTAACTATGCAAAATTCTCATGTTTTCATGAATCCGTTGGGTGTATTCATCAAAAACTCCAAAAAAGCTAGGCTTCAGTATCATGGCTAAACTATCCTTAAAGTAAAGATTACTTTAGATATGCCAAAAATATTTTCAAAAAAAAAAATTTTAAGTGTCAGTTAATTCAAAATAACTGACCTTCTAGCCAAGAGTCTTTAAATAAGACAACAAAATGCAAATAATGTAAAATCCACAATGACCAGTAGTCAATCAAAAAGTAAAGATATATTAAGAAGCAGGGAAATGTGAGGTATAATCAGAAGAAAAATAAGTCAGCAGGAACAAAGCCATACATGGTAGAGATAATGATATTAGCATATAAAAACATTAAAAACAATTATAACTATAATTATGTCAGATATTTAAAGGAAAACAATCATAATGAGGAAAGTAGTAAGATATAAAAAAGAATCAAATGCAATTCTAGAGATGAAAAATACAAGTCTAAAATGAAAAATTCACTGAATAGAATTAATTTCAGATTAGACACTGCAGAAATAGAATTTCAAAAACTTGAAAATATAATAACTACCAAAAATAAAGCACAGAAAGGGAAAAAGACTGAAAAAATTAAAAGTCTCAGTGACATTTGGGGTAATATCAAGTAGTCTAACACTTATGTAATTGGAAGCACAGAAGGAGAGACTAAACATTTTCAAAATTTGATAAAAATTATAAACCTATAGATCCATTAAGCTCAATGAACCCTAAGTAGAATAAACACAAAGAAACTACCACAAGAAACATTACAATAACATTTGTATCAATAAATAAATAAAAATAAATTATAGTGTATATGTTCATAGAATGAAATATTCAGTAAGTAAATAAATTATTGATATCTGCAAATACATAGTGCTGGCTGGAAATAAAACAGTCATGAAAAAATACATACTTTATGATCCCATTTACCTTAAACTCTAAGAATGACCAATCTAATCTATAATAGAAGGCTGTAAATCAGTGGTTGCCTGAGTAAGGGTGGTCAGAGCTAGAGATTGACAGAGAAAAGCCACAAGAGAACTTTTGGGGATGGTAAAAATATTTTGTCTTGATTATGGTGGTGATTATAGGGTACATATATTTGCCAAAATTCATTGATCACTACCCTTAAAATGTGTGGAAATGATTGTACAATAAAGTGCTTTTTTAAAAAGACAGTGGTCTTATGGAGTTTCTTGCTTACTTTGAGAGAATCAAATGAGCAACAGCTATGCTGAAGAAATTCATGTGCAATGGGAACACATCACAGAATCAGCTAACTTCAATAAGAGTCTTAGGGAGATCTGAAAAAGATGTAAGAATGGTTTGTAAAATGAATATAACAGCATGTGCAAATGCCCAGAAACAAGAAACAGAATGGAATGTTCAAAAACAGTAGTATATGTTTTGAAGAGATAATTAAGAAGCATAATAATTGACAGGATTCAGTGATTGATCACATTCCAGGAAAAGCAGAACAAGAATAAAGCTCTGACTTCTCTGCCCAAGACAAGTAGGCAAGCAGTGGTGGCATCTTTTCAAATAAGAGATACTGAAGGAGCATCAGTTTATGGAAGATGATGATAAGACTAATTTTGAATTGGATTTGAGATGCTTACAGTATATCAAAGAAGAGGTATGAAATTAGAAGATGGTAATATAGATCTGTATCTAAAGATAGAAAACCAGAGAGCAACATAAAGCTGGTAATTAATGTCAATGGAGAAAATGAACTTCACTGGTAAAGTTCAGAAATTAATAAAAGATAACAACCAAGAACAACAAGTTGCAGAACATTAATATTCAGGAAATTGGTAAAGAGAGAGTAACGATATAAAAGCTACTGAGGCAAACAAACAAACAGGAGTGTGTGGTCTCTTGGAATTCGTAAGTTTAGGACAATGTGCTTAACAGGCTCAAATGCTGCTGAAAAATCAGGAATGAGACTGTCTATTGAATTTGGCGATAAGAAGATCATTGTTGACCTGTGAAGAGCAGTTTCCCTGGAGTGGTAGAAGTAGTGTTGAGGAGTTATTGAAAAATGGAAATAAGAATAGGAATATAGAAAATCTTTCAAAAAGTTTGACTATCAAAGGAAGAAACTCAAGAGAATGGTATATCAAAGGATTTCCCCTCCTCCCAAAAAACATAGGAAAGGCTTATTATGCTTAAATGCTGATGAGGAGCATGTAGATTCCAAAAAAGAAATTATGATAAATTTACATCTTCCATCTAGCTTAACCCAAGACTCAGAGGAACAGAGACTCTAAAGTGTTCAAGTAACACTTTTGACTTTAAGTCATCACATCTCCTTTGGCAAAGACAAGTAGAATCACAGTGATTGTAAATCACAATCATATGACTTGCAATTGGAAGGGATCATAAAAGGCAACTAAGCTCTATTCTCTATTCCACTGGAAACATCTGTCTTAGAGCCAGAAGACACCAAAGAATTTCATATGGCAAATGCGTTTTATCCTCATGTTATGGATTGAGTAGAGTGTTATTGTTAATATAAAAATGATCTTATAAATTGCTAAAAAGAAGATGAACATATTTTTAAATGGTTAAAAGATTGAACAGTCAATTCATTAAAGAAGGGATAAAAATATCAATAAATATACGAAAATGCATTTAATCTCGTTAGTATTTAAATAAATGTAACAAAACTCTCAAGTACCATATTCTTCTATAAATAGTCAACTATTAGAAATATTATAAAACACAGTGAGGCAAGGGGATCAAGAAATGACAATTTATGAGCAGTACATGGAAAACACAATAACATAAATAACAAAACCCTCTGTCTTTGTAAATAAGAAACTCCTGTCTCATTGATAAACATAAATGTAGACTTTTAAAATGAACATTTAGGAGGAGGTCAGGAAGATGGCGGCCAGTTGGACTATGCAAGTCCCAGTGTAAGTGAGTGAATGGAAAATTTTGTGTACATGTTGGTGAGTGAGTGGGCATGTGAATGGCTGACTGAGTGATGGCTAGGGAGCTAGCGGCCAGGGCTCTCCTGGTGCAGCAACTGGTGCCACAGCTGCTGGGCTTGGACCCTAGCAATTCCAGGGATGCAGAAGCCAAGCACCATTTTCCTTTTTTTTTTAATCATCAAAACCCTTCCTGGGAAGAAAATGCTGGGAGAGACTGTCTAAATGGGGACTTGTGACAAAGTGGCCAGGACCCTGGTAAACAGCTGGTGCTGCAGCTTCTCTGCTTGGTCCCTGGCTCTTCCCAGGTCGCAGAAGCCAAGCACCATTTTTTTTTTAAATGGACAAAAGTTTTCCTGTGAAGAAGTGGTGGGAAGAGACTGTTGCCCCAGGCTCTCCCTCACCATTGCAGCAGGAGAGACTGCCGGTTCCAGGTTTTGCCTCACCACTTCAGTGCCTGGCAGGGCACTGGCAGCAGGGGCTGAGGAGAGAGTCCAGAGGCAAAGTCCCACAGAAGATGACAAGAGAGGCACCCCACCACCATCTTGAAGGTGGGACAGGAAAGTGCTCTGACTTGCTCACCATGGAGCAACAGACCCAATCTCTGTGACTGGCAGATCAACTACTCAGGGATTGATGGTGACCCAGGGAATATCCTGAAAGCACAAACTTCGGAGGAACCTGAGGAGTGTTGTGTTCCAGGCACTCCAACCACTACCCTGATCCAGTCACAGGAAAAAGGGTGGGGCCAAAAAAGGATGAGGAAGGACTCCAAAGAGATCAGTGGTAAGTATGGGGCTAATCCAAACCCCTTCCTCCCCAGCAATCCTCTGAATGTCAGATCCACATAGCTGGGTCACAACTGAGAGGGACAAACCCAGGCAGAACCTGGACATCAGTTGCAATAGGAGAACTCCATTCCAGGATAGGCCTGGCTGGGACACCCCTAGTGTCTTATAAGTACACACCTATGAGTACATGCCTGGGGAAGAGACAATCCCACACCTCCCACCAGAGGAGATCTCCCTGACCATACCAGAGTGGAAGGGGAGGACTGCAGCCACATTCACC
>CAUYQG010222179.1:0-10117 GCA_963574415.1 Tarsius wallacei
GTTCTTTCAGAAATCTCTGAAGATATACGGACAGCCAACAGACACATGAAAAAGTGTTCAGTCTCACTCATCATCAGAGAAATGCAAATCAAAACCACACTGAGATACCACCTAACCCCTGTAAGAATGGCCATCATTAATAAAACAAACAACAGATGCTGGCGAGGATGTGGAGAAAAAGGAACGCTTCCACACTGCTGGTGGGAATGCAAACTTGTACAACCTCTCTGCAGAAGTAAACTTGACAGAGCATTTTCAGTAGAGGACTTAGAGGAAGTTAAAATATATTTTTCAGAAAACAGAACCATTAGGACCATTTGATAGGCAGTAGGAATGAACGTTTCAGTTTTGTCAGGTGAAAACACAATGATAGCTTTTACCTTTCAAAGTAAGTCTTGATCCATAAGAGGGAACAAGCAGTTTAGAACTCTTAGAAATGAGTGAGTGACTTGCTTTTGTCCCAAACTGACAATTTGGTTGGAAGTAAACTTGCAATTAGTAACTGCCCTTGTTGCCCCCTGGACCAAAACTGCCTTTTAGACATAGGTCCCAATGGTGTTTTCAGGACGAAATATTTTGCCCCAGTGTTCACTAAGAGTTGAACTGGGTGGCCCCCGATAGCTGCTGTTACCATGGGCTCTTGAGGGCCTAAAGAGAAAGAGCTGTGGCCCCATCAGTCTGAATTATTTCCAGCCTTTATAGCAGATGGCAGAACCAGAACTGGTTTAGGGTTTTTTGTTGTGGGCGAAGGGGGCAATCTTTGACCCAATGCCCTAGTTCCTTGCAATAAGCACACTGGTTTTTTTACCAACCAAATGCATCTGGGTTTCTGACACTTTTGGCCCTTTTTGCTATTGAACTTTTGATGAGGAGGCTTGGAATTACCCCCTGAGTCCTGGAACTGTGTTACCAGGATTTTGGCTATTTTTTCTGCAGCCTTGTCAGCTGCCTGCACTGCCTGCTTTTGTTTCTCAACATAGTTATTATAAACTTTGTGGGCTATTTTGAGCAGCTGAGAAATATTTATTGCCACAAAACATTCCAGTCTTTGTAACTTTTTTCTAATGTCTGGAGCTGCCTGAGCCATGAATGTGAGATTTATAGCTCAAGCATTCTCAGGAGCTGAGGGATTAAAAGGGGTGTAGGTTCAAAATGCCTCTTGGAGGAGCTCAAAGAACACCCCTGTAGAATCCTTGGGTCCCTGGAGAATCTCAGTGGTTTTGGAAAGATTGATAGGTTTTCAAGCTGCCCCCTTTAATCCTGCTAATAGAGTCCAGTGATAGGTGTTTAATGCCCTGGATCCTGCTGAGGTATTAGTGTCCCAGTCTGGGCAAGAAGGGGGAAAATTTTTATTTAGTATATTTTGTTATTTTTCCTTGTGTGTCCCCAATGGAGTCCAGAATAAACTTCCTGGCCTCAGTTTTAATGCATTCCCTCTCTTCAGCGGTAAACAAAATGACAAGGAGCTGTTGACAATTATCCCATGTGGGATGATGGGTGTGCATAGCTGATTTCATTAAAGAAATTAAGGCCTGTGGCTTAGTTGAGAATGGGGAGTTTTGATACCTTCAGTTATATAAATCAGAAGAGGAAAAGGGAGTATATACCATAAACAACCACCTGGTTTGATTTGCCCCTGATGTAGGAGGAACTTCCTGGAGGGGAAGGAGTGTGGCTGGTTTAGTCCAGGACTGGAGTTGAGCAGCCAAAGGTGGAGAAGACTAAAAGAGGTTAGAACTGGAAGCAGCCTCAGCTGCAGCTGGAGCTGGGGACAGTTGTGGGCAAAGAGAGATGGTGGAGGCAACAGTGGGTGAGGAAGCCTGGGAAGCATATGGCAGAGGGTTAGAGTTAACTGGATTATTAAGAGGATTCTTAGTAGAGGGGGGCAAAACAGAATACAACCCAAAGGAAGCAGAGGCTACAGGTAATGGGTATGGTACAAGCTTTGCCTCAGGGACAGGTGGCTTAGGCAAAGAGAGTTCATGACTGAGGATTAGTACGTTCTGGCCACTTGAGAGATAAAGAGACCAGGACTCTGGTGGTTTCAAGAGAACATGCCTTTAACCAGGATGGTGGGTTCTGGACAAAACTTAGCCACTGATTAATATAGGGGAACTGATCTGGATGGCCAGGATTCTCCGTCACAACCTTCCAAGCAGTTTCAGTAATTTTAACATTCAGAGAGCCTACAGAGTGCCATCCTACTTTTTAAATGCAGGCCAGTCTATATTACAGAGAGTTTGGAGTCTTCCTTTTGAGAGGCAGACACTGTAGTCCTCAGCAAATGCAACAGAGAAATTTCTCAGCATACAGTCCAGAGGACTGAAAGATTTCGAATTCTGAGATTCCATGACACACAATAAACAAGCAGTACAAAGGCAAACAGACAGACAAATGATGCATCCAAACCTAAATGAAAGATACAAATTCCTGGAACACCTCAGGGCAGAAAACAGAGAACTCTATTCAGCCAATGTTTTGGCTCTGTGAATAGCGTCCAAAGGGTGACCTTGTCAGGTTGTTTCTCCCTTAACCAGAAACAAAAACAGAAACCCTGGTCTTAAGCTAGCAAACAGAAAACCAAAAAATTCTTATCTTTTAGGAGACTATAAACAGAGTTAAATTCTTTTGCAGTAACAGCCTCAGGGCAGAAGATTACAGATTCCTGGCACAGCCTCAGGGCAGAAAGTTACAGATTCCTTGTATAAAATTAAGGCCATAAACAAAACAAATTAAACAGGACAGAGTGTTATTGGTAAACAAAACAAATTTTACCTCCTAGGAGAATGAGATGAATAAAGGCCAGATGAAGTTTCTGACCTGTGGACCAGTCCGAAGGTGCAGCAGAGGCAAGCCCTGGAGCAAAAAGCACATCAATTAAGCAAAGCAAGGAAAGAGGCCAAGGATGACAGGGGTTTATATTAGAGGACAGTAGAACTGTCAAGCAATTTCTAGTTTTGGACAGCTCTAGTTGTTTTGGGTCAAAATGTGCTGCTTACGAAAGGAGTTTCTGGTGGCTGTGACCCTGCCAGTTATTTTTCTGGCTCTTATGCAGTTTTCCCTTTGAGCACTGACAGCACTCAAAGAGGCCCTGGAGCACTGGATGACCAGTCCTTATGTGCTCCCCCCACATGGGGCAACCCTCAAGAGCACTGAGAGAACTTTCCGGCTTCCAAGCGATCTGTCTCTAGGACCCTCTCCTCTTGTTCGATCACCTTCCGGGATCTGGCATGGGTTAGGTCTGCTGAGCGTCTGGTCAAACTTGGGGCTTTCCGGAACTTACAGAGTCCTGCATAACTAAAATAAAGCAGTTCCTATGAGGCCCTTGCACCTCTCAGGAATTGATCCCTGACACTTCACGAGTCCTTCAGTAGCCTAAGGGAATCTGTTTGCACTGACCAAAGGGAAGAGTGCTTCTTATCTCCGACCTAGACCAAAGTCAGGGTTCATAAGAGTGGAGTTTCCTATTTGCCTGGGGACCTTTGCTGACTACATGAATATTATACAAACAAAAAGGAGACAGTAACACTTAGGAAAATATAAAATGACATGAGCTAAAGAACAATTATCCAAGAGAAACAGAAACTCACCAACATAAGAATAACAAAGCAGTTGGCTTTTTAGCAAATGCAAATGCAAACAAGAGCACTAACAGGTCAGCTCAGCATTTCTCTGGCACCTACAGAGTGGCCCCGGAGGACCCAGATGAGAAAGCTTTCCCACCCCGTGAGTGATTAAAAGGGACCCAAACTGAAACCAAATACTGAACTGAGACTTTGTTCAGCAAAAAACAGAGTTTAAGGAGTGGCTTCGTCAGTCTTTAACCTCCTGAACAGGAGTATGGCCATAAATAGAATAAATAGATTCTTACTTCCTAGAACACAGATGGACTCAGGTATTTTTGAAGCGTGAGGAAGTTAGCAGTCATTCTGTCTCCCTCCAAGCCAGTGGAGAGGTTATGGGGCCCTGGAATGACTCAGGGGGTGCCTCCCATATAATGCCTTCACCAAGTCAGGGAGAGCAGGAGTGAGTCCTCTCCCGAGGTTGGCAAAATATCTCACTGGGGCCTCCAAATGTTATAGCTGGATTGCGAGAAACAACGCCAACACACAGGGAAGGTCAGATTAAGAGTCCTTTATTGATGCCAGCGACCGAGAATGGACTTGTCCCAAATAACTCTTGGTGGCAAACAGAGTGAGTAGTGGGTCTTTTAAAGGTAAGCATTACATAAACCGTACAGTTTGATTGATATTTCTTGGCAAACCATATGATTAGTAAGGGGTAGTAAAGGGTATGGATGGTTACAGAATTTACACAACTAGGGAGATTCCAATCACTGAGAGGCACAGGAATGTGGGTGTGCAGTATAATTACAAGAAGGTTACATATGGGGCTCATCTCTAAGCTAAGACGAAAGATCTGTTACAAAATGGAATTACTTACTCATTTCAAGCAAGCTATTTCAGCAGGCTATTATAGGTTTTGCAGATAAATATTTCAATGTGAATCAGAAACTCTAACACACTGAGAGGAAAAATAGACAATTAGACAAATACACAATTATAGTTGAAGACTTGGACATTTCTCTCTAAAAAAACAGAACAAAAAACATTATAGCAGCAAATATGCAAAAAAAAGTGGAACAATTAAACACCATCACCAACCAGCAGGATCTAGTTGACATTTGTAGAACAATTTAATTTACAACATCAGAATAGGCATTCTTTTCAAGTGCCCATGGAACATAAAGCAACATAAACCATCTCATGGGCCATCAAACAAACTTGAACACTTTTTAAAAAATTGGAGTCTCATTCCATCACCCAGGCTGGAGTGCAGTGGCTTACTCACAGCCATCCTAGTGTCGACCTGCTGGGCTCTGACAATCCTTCTGCCTTAGCCTTCCAAGTAGCTGGAACTACAGGCATGCACTACCATGCCCAATTAATTTTTTATTTACTGTAGAGATGAGGTCTTGCCATATTGCCCGGGCTGATCTTGAACCTGCAGGCTCAGGTAATCCAAAGTGCTGGAATTACAGGCTGAGCCACTGAGCTTGGCCCCTTGAACACATTTTAAAAATCAGATTATACAGAATTTGTTCTCTGACTATAACAAAATCAGACTATAAACCAATAACAAAGACAACATGAACATCTCCAACTGTTAAAACTTAAAGGGGAAGTCTCTGGGAAAACCAAAAACACATTGAACTGAAAGACGATAAAAAGACAACATATCAAAATTTGTGAGACACAGAAAAAGCAGTGCACAGAAGAAATTTAAAGAACTAAACTAATATATTAGAAAAAGCAAGCCAACAAATAATGTAATCTTCCACATGAAGTGAAGGAGACCAGAGCATAAGCTGACAAGGTCCTTGTGCTCTTGGCTTGTGTTCAAGGAACCAAGCCCATACTCCCTCATCTTGGAGCAGATGTGATGTGGGGAGCAGACAAGCACTGCCACTGTAGCAGGCCTTGAGTACCCCAGGCTTGTAGGCAACGGTCTCGCCTGGAAGCTCTGCATTCTAGCCAAAGGCAGGTGATGGATGCAGCCTGCTACGTAAAACATAATTGGCCTTGAGTATCCCAAGCTCGTAGGCAAGGTCTCGCTTGGAAACTCTGCATCCTAGCCAAAGGCAGGCTGTGAGGAATGCAGCTTGCTACACGAGGCAGTGTCTCAGATGCCCACACATCCAGATAAAGTCTTAGCTACAATAAAGTCCTAGGTACAAAAAGATAAATGCTGAACAACTCGCCTTCTAATAGCAACATAATTCCACTGTGGTTCGCTCATCTCCCCTAACCTTGATTTGTTACTTTATAATAAAGCAAAGCGACATGATGTCAATCACACCTGGCTCGGATGCCTGGCCCAAAAGCTGATACTGCTTGTTTTTACAATAATCCCTTGTACAGTTTTGCCCTATATAAGAAGCATGCTAAATAATAAATGGGCTCTCACCTATTGAGGAGAGAGATCTCCCAATCCCACTATCTCTTGTCTTTCTTTCTCATTCCCTCCCCCGACCTCAGACCCTGCTCTGTGGAGGCTGGACCTCTGCAATTAGGTTAGTATTTTGATTTTATTCAATAAGAATGTCAGAGTTTTAAAAATTAATGAATTATTCTGTGTGTTTCAGTTAGAAGAGACTCTGAAAAACAGCACTGTTAAAAGGAAAGAAACTATTCTTATACACTTAGTGAGGGGTTTTGTTTGCTTGTTTCTTTTCTGTTTCATAAGCTTAAACAATAAAATAAATATTTTTGTTCATTATGTTTTGGCTGAAATATCAACTCAAGTTGGCCCAGAGCATGTGAACTAGCAATGCCAGACCTACTGTGGTTTACTATAGAGGAAGGAATATAAAATTTTAGATGATTGGAATGTTTGACTGGATGGCTCATATAAGCCCTGCTTACCCAGAAGACAAACTTTTCACCATAACTATGGGAAATAAATTTTCAAGAGGAGACCCAGTGTTCATGAAAAGCACTGTGAACTCTCTTCTGTAGGACAGACCACACAGTGGAACCTGCAGACACCGAGTTGGGAACCAAATGCAATAGTAATAACTGGATTGCCAGGGACTAAATAGTTCCATAGATACCCCCAGGAAAGGTGATTATATTTACCCTATGGTAACTGCAGCAGAATCAAAGCAGCCGTCAGAGTAGTCTGACTTGCTCAGATCTGTGGTTTTGACTAGTTGATCACAGTGTTCCTAGAAGTAAAAACATGGGATGCCTACTTTTTATTTGATCTGTATATGAAGAAAAGTTCTAGGTTAAGTGAACAAGTCAAACCTAAATCATAAAAAATAGTTTAATTTCTGCTGGTAAGGCCAAAAATACACTTTACTGTTCTATCTCAGGGGTATATAAACTCTCCATCTCTATGTCATAATTTGATTCAGAGATTTTTATCACCTTTTACTTCCACAGATCTCAGTAAATTTATAACATTATGCTTCCTGGATCTAGTAAGCAAAGCTACTCTGGACTTACTGCTATGACATTTATGTGCCAGGATGTGGAAAATAAATCTGACAAAATTTCAGAGGACTCTACATCAGTGTAAGTTCTAGCAGTCCAATAGCACGGGCCGTGATGAGATACATTTGTTAAGGTGAAGAAAAAGTTGCTCCATCTAGATCTTTCTACAAGAAGGAGAAGGAGGAGGAATAGAAGAAGGAGGAGGAGGAAGGAAGGAAGAAGGAAAAGAAAAAGAGGCAGCACAACACCCTGTGTCTTTGGATTTTAGAGGAACACATCCTAATTTGAGTGTGTTACTCCAGCCCATTTAACAAATGGAAAGCTGCTACTTTTCAGTGGACACAAAATAAAGAAAAGGTTCTGTAACTAGTCCAGGATGTCATGCAAGCTGATGTGCCACTTGGGCTATATGACAAGAAGAGTCAGTTGTGTTTGAGGTGTGGGGAAGAGAGAAATGTTCTTGGGCATTTGGTAGACTTCTATACTTCTGGCAAAATTTGAGTTCTTCTACAGATAATGGCTCTTTTTTTTTCTGAGAAACAAATTTTAATTTTTAGCAAAACTTGAACTGAGCCTCAGTAGAGACTCCATGTTTAACCATGGGCCACCATATTACCATGTGACCTGAGCTGCCTGTCGTAAACTGAGTGCCATATCTGACCCAGTGAACCATAAAGATAGGCATGCACAGCAGCCCTCTATCATCCAATGGCAGTGGGATATAGGAGACTGAACTACAGCAGGCCCTGTAGGCCCAAGTAGGTTACATGAACTGGCCCAAATTCCTATGTTCTGCACTCCTGCTACACTTTCACCTCTCTCCTTATGACCTCATTTCTACACTTCTGGCCTCATAGGGAGGTCCCTGTGTACAAGGGACAAGGGGGAGAAAACCTGGGCCTGCTTCTTAGATGGTTCTGCACAATATACAGACACCACCCAGAAGTAGACAGCTGCAGCACTATAGCCTTTTTCTGGGACATCCCTGAATGAAGAGGTGAAAGGAAATTCTTTCAGGGGGCAGAATTTTAAGAAATGCACCTCATTGTTTATTTTATTTGTAAGGAGAAATTGCCAGATGTGCGTTTGTGTACTGTTAATGGGCTGCAGTCAATGGTTCCACTAGATGGTGGAGGACATTGAAGAAACATAATTAGAAAATTAATAACAAGGAAATTTGAAGACATATGTGGATAAAATTTCATGAGAAGGCAAAACATGTGAAGATATTTGTGTCCTATGTGAATGCTCGCAAAGGGTGACTTTAACAGAGGAGGATTTTAATAATCAGGTGGAAAGGGTGATCTCTTCTGTGGATACCTGTCAGACTGGGATGGTGGGGGACTGCCTATTGGGGGCCAACCAAGGCTCTGTGGTGCAGCCTCATCATTCTGCCTGGGTGGGGTTCTGACTTATAGGCGTTCAGTCATAATCCCACAGATGAGCCTCTTTCCCAAGTCAAGTATGTCATCAACCAATGGGCTCATGACCAAAATGGGCATGGTGGCATGGAGATTATGCATGGACTCAGCAATATGGACTGCTACTTATCAAGACCAGCCTACCTACAGCTACCACGGAGTGCCAATCTGCCAGGCCAGTGCAGAGATTCTAATATGTTGCCATTCACTGTAGTGATCAACCAGCAACTGGGTAGCAGATTGATTACATAGAACCACTTCCATTATGAAAGAGGCAATATTTTGTTCTTACCAGAAATGGCACTTACTCTGGATATAGAATTGCCTTCCCTGGATGCAATGCTTCTACCAAAAATACCATCCATTGACTTACATAATCTCTTAGCCACCAGCATGATATTTTACAAACACTGTTTATGGTCTAAGAACTCAGTTTACAGTAAATAAAGTGTGACAATGACTCATACTCATGGAATTCACCAGTCTTACCATATTCTCACATTCCTGAATCAGCTGGTTTGATAGAATGGTATAGGGGCCTTTTGAAGAGTCAGTTACAATCAGCTAGGTGGCAAAGCTTCTCAGGGCTGTGCCAAGGTTCTCTAGAAATCTTTTATGCTCTGAATTATTGTTTAATATATGGTGCTGTTTCTCACATAGCCAAGGTTCATTGGTCCAGAAATCAAGGTGTGGATATGGGGGAGGCACCAGTCACTATTACCCCTATTGATCCAATAGCAAATTCTGTCCCAACAACTTTACACTCTGCTGGTCCATTGGTCTTTTAGTCCCAAAGGAAGGAATACTTCTAACAGGAGACACAATGATTCCATTAAACTGGTAGTTAAGACTGCCACTGGAGGTTCCGGTAAGATGGTGACGGCATAGGTAGAATTGTGAGATTCTCTGAATGTGAGTTCCCAAAAAGACTCTTGAATTCCTTCCCCCACCCCCCTGCCCACCGCCGGCTGTACTGGTCCAAGGCCCGGGGACCCTTGGTCCCACGCAGGGCTGGATATTGCGCCCCCGGTGCTGCCACGTGTGTGGGAGTCTTGGGACTTGGCTCCCTCCCTGGTTACATGGTCTCGCCCAGACCAAGTTGCTGGTCATCCAGGGAGGCTCTGGGCACCTGCCCCTTGGAGATACCAATTCAATTTCTGGCTGAAATACCCTGTGAGTGATCCAGGGCCACTCTCACCCACTCACCGCCTGCCCTTTAGAGTTTTGGAACTCTGGAGCTCTGGAGCTCTGGACCCACCCTAGCTGAGGCACTCAGCTAGTCTGATTTCTTATTTTGACTTTTGATTTTATCACTTTGACTGTTTGTTTTGCTCACTTCTGTTTGCTTATTGACTTACACTATCTGCTTGTGTTAGGCAAAACGCATCAGCGCGTGATCCCATGCTTGTGTAAGGGAACAGCATATCTTGAGGAGGTGCTGATTGGAGGCTCTCAGCTCCAGAGGCAGGAACTCCCGACCCTCTCCTCCACCCCAGCCCACTGGCGGTGCCCCAGATCCAGTGCCCAGCTGTGCAGCTGATCCCCAGTGCCTCCCACACCACCACAGTCCATCATAGTGGATTGCCCAGGGACCCAGATGAGCGGAGAGAAAGGATCCGAGAAAGTGAAACTGCCACCTCGGCTTGTCTCCAGGCAGAGATTTGCCTTGCCCCACCCACCTACGAGCGGCCTCCACAG
>CAUYQG010222187.1:0-18900 GCA_963574415.1 Tarsius wallacei
GTAATACTATAAGAAAGGGATTGTCAGTAGTGGGAAACTGCCAGGGGAGGGCAGGGGCAGGATTGTCAGTAGTGGGAAACTGGCAGGAGAGGGGGGCACACCTCACCAACAAGGGTACCTGCATAATGAATATTTGTATACCTAGCCCTTAATTGTACCCCACATCTTTAAAATTAAAAATTAAAAAAAAGAATACCTGCTCTCAACAAGCATTATTTTCTTCTATTCAGCATGTACTACATTTCCTAGCCAAAGCAATAGGGGAAAATAAAAATAAAGTCTTTTAAGACTGGGAGTGTAGAAAAATAGTCTTTATTCACTGCTAATATGATTGTGTATATAGAAGATTTTTAAAAATCCAGAAACTTTTGTCATTATTTCAATTTAACAATGTTACTGGATACAGGGTCAGTACACAAAGATTAATTTTATTTCTATGTATCAACAATGAACAGTTGAAAATAAATTTTTTTAAAAATCATAAAACTATAACAGCATTAAAAATATCAAATACCTAGAAATAAACCTAATGATTGATGTCTAAATCCTCTACACTAAAAAGTACTAAACTTTGAAAATGGGAGATGAAAAGATAGACTGTTTTTCAAATTGTACTGGAACAACTGGATGCACACATGGAAAACAAATAGATTCCTACCTCACACATTACACAAAAACAACGTCTAGATTTGTGTGTGTGTGTGTGTGTGTGTGTGTATGAAAGTAGGATTTATTGAGAAGACAGAAAAGCTTCCACAGCAGGAGGGGATCCAAAGGAGTTGCTCACAACTTCTAGATGGATTGAACCTAACAAGAAAAACTAAAACATCTTAAATTGTACAATAAGTTATAGAAAGATAAAACTTCAGGACAGACTATCTTTGTTAAGTCAGACACAAAAGCATAAGTCATACAATAAAAAATTGATAAATGTGACTAGATTAAATTTTAAAACTTCTACACAGCCCAAGATGTATAATATTAAAAGACAAGGCATGTACTGGTAGAAAAATTTCACTTTATATAATCGCAAAGAATTAGTAATCAGAATGTATTTTTAAAATTAATTTACAAAAAGATAAACAGCACTGTTAGGAGAAACATTACAACAAAATAAATGGGAAATTCACAGAAGAAAAAACAAATGACCAATGAACACATGTGAAGATGCACAATCTCACTAGTAATCAGAAAAATGCAAATTAAACCCACAAAGAGACATCATTTTACACCCATCATATTGGAAAATATTAAGCCATCTGACAATATCAATTATTGGCAAGAATTCCCATCCACTGCTGGTGGGAGTGTAAATTTGTACAACCATTATGGAGAGCGATTTGGCAACATTTAGTAGAGATTACTACATCCATATCCTTGCACCTAGAAATTCTACTTCTAAGTATATACCCTAAAAACTCTTGCATATGTGCACCAGAAAATGTGTACAAAAATTGGAAATGGCCTACATGTCCATCAGTGGAAAAAAAGAATAAATTAATGTTAATATATTTATACAATGGAACACCATATAGAAATTAAAATGAATGAACTAGAATTACATATATCAACATGTACAAACCTTTAAAAAACATAAAATGTATTTAAAAATAAAAGTTGTGGAATGATACATATGGTATAAGACCGTGGATATAAATCTAAGAATATGCAAAACAATACCATGTATTATTTATGGACACATATGTAGTAAAAATATTTTTAAAACATGATAAACACCAAGTTTGGGATGGGACTATATTTCTGGAACAGGAAGCAAATGAATGGGATTGTGGAGCGTAATACAGATGGGACCAACTGCTTTTGTATTATTTTAGTTCTTGAAGGAAAAATAAAAGGATAAAATAAATATAACAAAATGTCAAAACTGGGTGGTATATACACAAGTGTTTGTTATATTAGTCCAGTGGTGTGCTGGTAAATGTTTAACTACCGGCTCTCCTACAAGGAACTCTTGATTTATAGTGGTGGCCAATTTTCATGGTGTAAATACTCCCACGTGGCCAAGTTCAAGCTATCAACTTGCCTTCACTGATTACAGAGCTGGGAAAAGATGAGCACAATAGATTTTGTGAGCCAGAAGG
Organism: Tarsius wallacei; assembly: GCA_963574415.1. NCBI lineage: Eukaryota > Metazoa > Chordata > Mammalia > Primates > Tarsiidae > Tarsius > Tarsius wallacei. Next base: position 2,103 of record CAUYQG010222187.1, read on the forward strand.
AACCACCTCTAGCACACCACTGTGTGCGTCTCTACTGCTTTCTGTGTGAAGTAAACAAAAATAAAACACTGAGCAAAACTAGTTTTTAAAGCGCACATGCATATGAAAAGAAGTCAGAGTGCAGGGACTTTCTAAAAGCAGGAGTAGTGGGCCCCCACCCTTCCTTGTCCTCCCACGAGAGCCACCAAGATACCAGCATGTAGACCACTAGCCCAGACAGTCTCTGATATGCTAGGATTTTCGAGATGTTTTCACTTTCTTTGTTAAGAGTGGCACTTCCTAATTCAGCAAGAAAGCAGAGAAGCACCTAGAGAGGTGGTTACATGGGGACCCTGAGAGTTGACCCACAAGATTTGAAGCACAGGCAGGTTTGTGATCTGAAGGATATTGTAGACCCATATTCCAAAGCAGGTATAAGTAAGTGACCGGGACTCCTGTACCCACTCTGCACTCAAACGCCCAGGTCCTGAGACTGGTTCACTTTGTTCAACTGAGAAGTTCTAACTTTGTGGTGAATTGTTGAGGATGACAAGAGACATGGATTGTGGGAGGAGAAAACATCCTCGGGGACCATTATCTCTTTACAAACTGTGCACCGTGGAACACTGGTACTCATGGCAAGTGTTTGGGAACCAGAGAATAGCTAAGGAATGAGATCAACACCCCTGCTCCCTCTCCATTTATAGCAGCTCCTGTTGTAGCTGACTTAAGTGTAAAGCTTTCTCGCAATGAATTGATTGGCGTATTCGGTTCCACTGCTTTGAAACAGAGGCAATATGGAAGCCACTGAGATGTTTATTCAATGCATGCAGTTTTGCAGCTGCAGAAACCAGTGTCCAGAAAGAGAAAGGGGTGCCCCCCAGAGTCATATAAATGGCAGGGCCTGTATTTTGCATTCTGACACCTGGCCCAACTATTCTCACCAACCTAGACCCTCAATCCAGAAGAAATTCCTGTCACCATTGGGATATCAGGTCCTTCTCTCCTTCTGCCTCACTAAGAAAGGAGACCCGTGAAGACTGGCGAGAAGAGAGAAGCAAACAGAAGGAGATGCATTAAATCAAAGCAACTCACGAGAGCCACCCAACAAACATTGCTCCTTGCCTGCCTGACTCATACAGACAATGGTCCTATCTTCCTGGCTGAGATCCAAGATAGGACAAGGTCCAACCAGGAAACTCCTCCCAGACATTCTTCACTGAGCTTCTGGAGAAGGACACAGAGGAGTGAAAGACATGACCCTCCCTTTTTGGCAATGCAGCAAAGTGGACAAACCCAGGCTTCTTATCTAAGCTTAGGTCTAAAAACCGCTAGGCACTAGCCCCGTGATCATGAGCAAGATGCTTAACTTCCCTGAGACTCAGTCTCCTCATTGGCAGAATGGATTATTCACTGGTTCAGAGGGTGGCCATGAATTTCAAGTGACGTCGCAAACCAAAGGTCTTTAGCACAGAGGCTGATACCATAGTAAATGCTCAAAAGATATTAATCCTTGGTTCGACATACACAAGTCAATAAATGTGACACACCATATTAATAAAATAAAAGACAAAAATCATATGATCATTTTCATAGATGCAGAAAAAGCATTTGATAAAATTCAACATTCTTTTTAAAAAAATTTTTATTTTAAATATGTGTGGTACATTTCAGGGTTAGGTATACAAATGTTCATTATGCAGGTGCCCTTTCTGCCCCCCTTCCCCTGGCAGTTTCCCACTACTGCCAATCCCTTTCTTACAATATTATGATAGTTGTTCAAGGTCCATTTATGAGTGAGAACATGTGATACTTAGTTCTTTGTTTCTGTGATAGATCACTCAGTATTATAGCCTCTGAGTCCATCCAAGTCCAATATTCTTTCAGAATAAAAACTTTCAATAAATTAGGCATACATAGATTGTACCTTAACACAATAAAGGCCATAGATGAAAAGCCTTCAACTAACATCATACTCAACAGTGAAAAGTTGAAGTCTTGTTCACTAAGATCAGTAGCAAGACAAGGATACCCCTCTCAACACTTCTATTCAACATAGCTCTGCAAATCCTAGCCAGAGCAATTAGACAAGAAAAAAGAAATAGAAAGCATCCAAACAGGAAAGGAAAAAGTGAAATAGTTTGTTTGCCGATGACATAATTTTATATATAGAAACCCCTAACAACTCCACCAAAAAACCGTCAGAGCTGTTAAACAAACTCAATAAAGTTGTAGGGTAAAAATAAGTAGCATTGTTTACACTAATAGCACTCCATCTGAAAAAAAAAATTAAGAAATCAATTTCCTCCTTAATAGCCTCAAAAATAAAATATTTAGGAGTAAATTTGGCCAAGAAGGTGAAAGATTTACATGCTGAAAATGATCAAACATTAATGAGAAAATGGAGATAACACAAATACAATCATGTGTCACTTAATGACGAGGATACATTCTGAGAACTGTGTCTTGCGATTTAATCTTTGTGCAAACATCACAGAGTGCACTTGCACAAACCTGGCTGGCATAGCCTACAACACACCTAGGCTCTGTGAAATAGCCTGTTGCCCCTAGGCCACAAACCTCTACAGCATGTGACTGTACTGAATACTCTAGGTAATTATAGCACAATGGAAAGTATTTACATATATAAACACATTTAACCATAGAAAAGACAAAGTAAAAATGCAATGTAAAAGTTAAAAAATGACACCCCAGTTTAGGACATTTACCGAGAGTGGAGCTTGCAGAACTAGAAGTTGTTCTGGGTCAGTCAGAGAGCACATGGTAAGTGAATGTGAAGGCCTAGGACATTACTGCATGCTACTGTAGACTTTATAAGCACTGTATGTTTAGGCTGCTCTATATATATTAAAAATACTTTTCTTCAATAATAAATTAACCCTAGGTTACTGCAACATTTTTACTTTATAAAATTTTAATTTTTTTAACTCTTTGAATCTTTTGTAATAAGACTTAGCTTAAAACACAAACACATTGTACAGCTGTACAAAAATATTTTCTTTATTTTCTTCTTCTATAAGCTTTTATCAAATCATTTGATTTTCACTTTTTAAACTTTTTGTTAAAAACTGAGACACAAACATACACATCAACAATGCCTATACACGGTCAGAATCATCAGGATGTCACTAAGCAATAGGAGTTTTTCCCAGCTCCTTCTTAATTTTATGAGACCAGTCAAATATGCAGTCTTTCGTCAACTGACTGAAATGTCATTATGCAGCACATGACTAGAAAAGGAAACATATTCTATGTTTATGGATTAAAAGAATTAATGTTGTTAAAATGTCCATGATGCCCGAAGTGATATACAGATTCAATGCAATCCTTATCAAAATTCCAATGTCATTTTTCACAGCAATAGAAAAAACAATTTTAAAATTTGTATGGAACCATGAAAGACTTCAAACAGCCAAAGCAATCTTGAGCAAAAAGAACAAAGCTGGATGCATCACACTTCCTGACTTCAAAATCACTTTTAAAGCTACAGTAATCATGGTACTGGTATAAAAACAGCCATATAGACCACCGGGGCAGGATAGAGAAGCCAGAAATAAACCCACACATTTAATATCAACCGAGTACAACAAAAGTGCCAAGAACACACAATGAAAAAGGACAGTCTCAACAATAAATGGTGTTGGGAAAACTGAATATCAACAAGCAGAGGAATGAAATTAGGCCCTATCTTAACCATATACAAAAATCCACTCAAGATGGATTATGGACTTAACATAAGACCTGAAGCTGTAAAACTACTAGAAGAAAATATAGGAGAAATCCTCCACAACATTGGTCAGGGAAAAGATTTTTTGGATATGACCCCAAAAGCACAGGCAACAAAAAGCAAAAAGAAATGAATGGAACTGCATCCAACTAAAAAGTGTCTGCACAGCATAAGGAAACAAGAGAAGAGTGAAAAGATAATCCACAGACTAAGAGAAAATATTTGCAAACCATACATCTGATAAGGAGCTAATATCCAAAATATATGTCAGGCAACTCAATAATAAGAAAATAACTCAATCAAAAAATTAGCAAAGGATATAAATAGATTCTTTCAAAAGAAGATGCATGCATTTATCGGCCAACAGATAGAAGAAAAAACAATGCTGAACATCACTAATCATCAAAGACATGCAAATTAAAGCCACAATAAAATGTCACCCCACACCTGTTAAAATGGCTATTATCAATAGAAGGAAAGATAAACAAGTGTTGGTGAGGTTATACACTGTTGGTAAGAATGTAAATTAATATAGTCATTACGGAAAACAATATGAAGTTTTCTGAGAAAACTAAAAATGGAATTACCATATGTGCCACAAATTACCCTATGATCCATCATAATTGAAATCATCATGCTGAAGAGACATCCACACTCCCATGTTCCCTGGTGCGTTAACTTCACAATAACCAAGATATGGAAACAACCTAGGTGTCCAACATCAGATGAATGAAGAAAATGTGGTGTGTATATATATACAATGGAATATTATTCAGCCTCTAAGGGGGGGAAATCCTGTCCTTTGTGACAACATGGATGAATCTAAAGGACATTATGCCAAGTGAAAGGACACAGGAACAAACAGAAAAGCAAATACTGCATGATCTCAGTTACATGCAGAATCGAAAAAAAAAAATCAGCTGAACTCATAGAAGAATGTAGAATGATGATTACCAGAGGCTTGGGGAAGAAGATGGGTGGGGAAAGCAGAGATGTCAATCAAAGGCAGTTAGTTAGGCAGAAGGAATAAGTGATCTCTTGTGCAAAATGATGACCACAGTAAATAATAATGTGCTGTACATTGCTATTTACTATAGTAAATAATAAGGTATTGCATCTTTCAAAATTGCTTTAAAAAAACTAAAGTTTAAATGATTTCACTACAAAAAAAAGATAAGTATATGAGGTGATAGGTTTGTTAATTAGCCTTATTTAATCATTTCACATTGAAAACATGTATCCAAACATCCTGTTGTATCCCATAAATATATACAATTGATACTCATCAATTAAAAATAAAATTTTTTAATATATATTTTAATGTACTATTGACTAGAATTATTTGGCAAAGAAATTTCTAAATCTTACTAGGAAAAAAAGGATATTGATCTCCACACTCCAATCCACTAAGCTCTCAGTAGGTGAGATAGGGCACACTCACAGATGATGATAAAACAAGAGAGAACAACAGCCAACATTTATTGAGATCAACTCTAACGAGGCAGTGTACTAAGCTCCTTGTGAGCACCTCCCTTCATCTTCACAATAGTCATGTGATGCAGAGGTTGTTCCACTCGTTTTACAGATGAGAAAACCGAGGCTTAAATGATGTGCCTCATCATTTAACGTATGATAATAAGTTCAGCATATTGATTTAGGGGCAGAAGCAAGATTCCAATCCAAGTGCATCTGACCCCACAGTCCATGCTTTTTGTCCAGCCTACCAGACTGCCTCACCACCCCTCTCCCAGTACCAACTGTTGTGAAGACTTGAAGGAGGGAGCAATCACTTCCAGTCGTGGCTGGGCAGGGCTGAAGGCTTCTTGGAGGTGGTGACCTTGTAGGATGAATGGAAGAGGAAGACCGGCTAGACTGCTGATCACTGTTGACAAAGGCTAGAGACAGGCCAGCGCTGGGTCGCCTAGAAGGTGGTCTGACAATAAACTCACATGCCGCTGTGGCCACTTGAGCTTCCGTGCACAGATCCACGCATGCCAGTTGGGGTAAAGAGCAGAGTCTTGAGGTGGGACACAATATACTTAAGCTCTCCACACAGGGGGCCTGGAGTCCCAGCTGAACTCTGCTTTGTACCAGCTGCGTTTCCCAAGTTGCTCAACCTCCCTGTGCCTCAGTTTTCCCAGCTGTGAAAAGAGGTTCATAGTAGTACCTGTTTTAGAGTGATGTTCAAGTAAGGTGATGCGTGAAGCATTTAGCAACGTGTCTGCATATAGTAAGTGCTCAACAAATGTTAGTTATTTGTTATTACTGCCAATATCCCTCTAATTCTAACATACTCTGCTTCTTAGCAGTCCTGAATATTGGACTGTGGGATTAATTTATCCTTAGAATCAATCACCTTGGAAACTTGGACTCATAGAATTGCAATATCTCAGAATCATGAAACATTAGATGCCTAGAACTATAGAGCCTTCAAAACTCAGGATAAAGATACAGTCTGAGCCAATAAAATTTGCAGTTTTCCCTTTAAAATTTCCCCCTGAAAGCTTCCCTTCCTCTCTCCCTTTGGGGGATTGGAACTATTATTTTGTCAGCTGGATTCTTGACTTCTCTCCCTAGAAATATACGTGTTATTATTATTTTTTTGTTTCAAGGAAAAGCATTTATGTTCCTTTTTTCCCCCTCTGCTCTTTTTCTCTCTCCTGTACTGAGGATACAATGTGATGGGTAAAATATCAAGTGCAATAAGTCAAAATTTCTGACAGAAATAATAGAGCCCGCATCCATTTCCAGCCGTTCTCCGAGTGATAACAATTAAGCCCTGGACAGTTTGAACTTTTTACAAAGAATTAATGATGCATGTGAACACAGGGGGGAGAACAATTGCTAATAATTTATGAAGTCTTCACCGGCTCAAAGTAGTGAGTTTGGTAAAGTGAGGGGGGAAGCTTTGAAAGGTAAACACTTTGAAAAGCCATTCTGAGGATCTGCCCTGTCAATTGAGAATTTACTACATTCCATTAAACAACCTAAAATAACTTCTATGGTAATCACCCTTCAGATACAGGCGCCGGTGCCGACAAAGGTATTATTAAGTTAAATTACCCTAAAAGTGTTGGATTGACAGAAAGGTTCAGTCAATGGTTTGGAAAGCCGGGGTCCCTAAATGACACTGGCAAACACATACTGATGTTCTGGAGCTGGAGGACTTGGCTTTACGAGACTTGGCGCTAACAGGATTTCAATTTGAGCTTTTAAATATTTCATGTTCCCCCTACAGATCTCAGAAGGAGGGCCATGGGACTTGGGAGGTGGAGGCCGGGGCCCCTCCTCACCTTGTCTTTCTGAAGGGCCAGGATTTGAAAGGTAGCTCTGGGGGGAAATAAACAAAGAGACATATGGTGAGAAGAGCGTGTCTCTTGGAGGGAGAAGGGAGCGATGAAGAGGGAATGCACCAGCTGGGCTTGATGAGGGAAAGGAATTAGGAGTCTCCATTTACAGATAAGGGAAATGAAGTCTAAGCTGAGGACACCCAGCATGGCGTCCACTAGATGAAGGCTGCTCCTTGATAGCAGGGTCTCTCGCTCTCTTTCTCTCTCTCGATCGCGATGGCTCTCCAGATTCGAGCCCAGTTTGCATGCGGCAAGCCCCTGCCAATATTTTTAAATAAATTTAGTTAACGTATAACATACATGGAGAAAGGTATACAAGTCCTACGTGTGCTACTCAATGAATTCTTCCAAACCAAGCACACCTGTGTAACCAGCAAAGAACTCAAGACACCCAACATTCCCAGCCTCAATGCCAGCCCAAGCCCCCGCCCCCAGAAGTTTCCCCCAAGACACTACCCCGCCCCAAAAGTAACCACCATCCTAACTTCTAACACACAGGTTAGTTTGTCCAGCTTCTGAACTTGAGGTAGACTCATATGGCAAGTATTATTTTGTGCCTGGCTTCTTGTACTCAAAATTTTGTTGGTGAATTCATCTAGATTTGTATATGTATCTGCAGTTTTTTGACTTTCATTGGTGCTTGGTTTTCGACTGTGTGAATGTATCCCAATTTATTTAGCCATGCTCCCATTGGTGAGGGTTATTTCTAGTTGGGACTATTACAAAGAGTACAGCTATAAACTTTATTTTACAAGTCTCTTGGTGCACATATGTATATATTTCTGCTGGATTCGGACCAAGAAGTGGAATTGTTGGATCATGGTATATACCTGAGTTTGGCTCCAGTAGACACTGGCAAACAGATTTCCCAAACAGCTGCATCCATTTCATCTCCCACCAGCAATGTACAATATTCCAGTGACCCTTCATTCTCACCAATACTTGATATTGCCTAGATTTTTTAAATATTTTAACCATGATGTTGTATGTACAGCAGTATCATGTAGATTTTCATATGCATTTTTCTGTTAACTCCTGAAACTGAACACATATGTTTATTAGTCGTTTAGATATCAATTTTGGTGAAGTGCCTGTTCAAGTCTTTTGCCCATTTTTTTACAGAGTTGTCTGCCTTTTCTGTTGACTGTGAGAGTCCTTTATATAACCTTGATATGAGTTAGTTTTCAAATATCTTCTCTCACTCTGCTTTATACCTTTTCACTCTCTTTTATATAAGTATTATGTATTTTTAGAGACAGGGTCTCCCTCTGTCACCCAGGCAGCAGTGCAGTGACACAATCATAGCTCACTGCAAACTTGAACCCCTGGGCTCAAGTGATCCTCCCACCTCAGCCTCCCGGGTGGCTGGGTCCATAGACACGAGCCATCATGCCTGGCTCCTTTTCACTCTCTTAATGGTAGCTTCAATAAACAGGTGTTCCCAATTTTAATCTTTAATTTAACATAATTCACCTACTTTGGGCTCCCACACATATTTTGGAGGTAAAGGAATGCTGCTGTGAGTAGAAAGAACCAAGGCAGTGACAGCCTGCCCTGCTCTTGTTTTGCAAGCCTAACATGGGAAATTCAATAGTGGGTGGTGTATTGTCAAAGAAATTCTTATGAAACGTGTAATATTCCACATATAGCCAGCTGTCCTCATGCAAGTACTCATGTAGTCAGCACACACTTGCAAGAACCGACGATGTCCCAGCCTCTTTCCTCAGCACTAGAGATACACTAGTAGTGAGCAAGAAACCAAGTCCCTGCTCTCAAGGGTAGGGGAGGAATACCACACACGTCAACAAGCAGAAGAGAATTCCAGAGTCATCGTGCTAAAAGGAAAATTAAAAGGCAGTCGGGATGGAGGGACTGGGGAGTGGTCAGTGGGGCCTCTCTGAGTGATGGTGTTGTTTTGTTTTGCTTTGGGTTGGAGTCTTACTCTGTCACCCAGTGCGGTGGCACAATCACAGCTCACCCCAGCCTCAACCCCCTGGACTCAGGTGATCCTTCTGCCTCAGCCTCCCAAGTAGCTGGAACTACAGGCATGCGCCACCATGCCTGGCTATTTTTTTTTTTTAGGTCTTGCTATGTTGCCCAGGCTGATCTCAAACTCCTGGCCTCAAGTGATCCTCCTACCTTGGTCTCCCAAAGTGCTCAGATTAGAAGCATGAGCCATGACACCCAGTCATCTCTAGGTGATAGCTGAGCTGGAAATTGGATGACGAAAAGGAACTGGCCTTGCAAAGTGCTAGGAGAAGAGGGCGCAGACAGAGGAACGTGTGAAAGTCCTGCATGTTTGTGGGTCAGAGAGGAAGGAGGCTGGTTTGTGCACATTAGGCAAGGGGAGGTGGAATGAGAAACCAGTAGGACTGCGAAGGGCCAAGGTCATAGGTTAGAACTGTAGGGTGGAAATAGATCTGACTTCTCATTTCAATGATGGCTCTTGCTGTTGTGTGGAGGTTAGGGATGTAGTGTGAAAAGGAATACTAGGGGACCCACCGGGACGCTGTTGCAATAGCTTGGGAGAAAGATAGAGGTGGCTCAGGCTGCAGTTTTAAAGAAGGTCACGAGCAGAGACCAGAATGATCCTTGGGACTGAAAAAGAACTGGGGAGGTCAAGGTCTCCATCCCCTTGCAGTCATGCAAAGCACAGTCAAGCCTCCTGGAGACAGACACAGCCAAGATGACAGCAATGCCTACTGCTGTGAAGACCATTCTAGAAGGGGATCATTCCTGCCTTCCTCAAACCACAGCATCTCGGAACTGAAGGGGCTCTGAGGGGTCTCCCAGTCCAATTCCCTGTACTTCGCTTTCTCTGACATTGCTCTGACCACTCTCAAAACATCCCCAATGAGAAACTAGCCAGGTGACACTGGACTATGCCACAAAGGGAACTCCCTACCTACCAGTGCTACCCATGGAAGTCCCTGGACTGAGCTAAACTTGCCTCCTACATATTTCCGTCCCCACTTGGCTCCCTAGAAGCAAAAAAAATAACGAATGAACTTGTCTAGCCCACTCACGTTGCTCAGGGTAGCCTTTCAGAAACTGAGAGCATGACTCCTGAGGTCCATCCTCAGCTCCTAGCCCATGCAAGTAGCCCACACAATGTCGGGCATGAGTTCCTCCATACACCCCAGAGCAGAAGGAGCGAGATTTATTTCCAGCATGTCAGATGAAGCCCATCCACATATGGTGCTGGCAAGGAAGACTCTCTCAATGGATGTTGGTGGTGGTTGATGTTGTGGTCACTATTATTGTTTTTGTTTTGGAGTAATAGTATTGTGTTATTACAGGTTGCTTTGTGTAGGGTCTGCTCCTTGTGCCCACTTGAGTTTCCCCAGGCATCCAATAAATGGATAATATTCATTTTCATATTTGTATTACTTTGCACCTACTGTTCCTTCTGCCTCCAACACCCTTCCTTTCCCCATTCTTTAGTAAACTCCTATTTACCATTCAGAACTGGGCCTAGCCACTAGCTTCCCTGTGCAACCTTCATCACACACACACACACACACACACACAGCAGAGCAAGGTCCTTCCCCTTCTGCATGCTTCACCATGACGGCATTTTGTCTGTGGGCTTCCATTTTTCTTTGCCCCTTGGTCGGCCGTGACTCAGTTAAGGATGGGCCTTCACATCAAGGGAATGCGTCCCAAACTTGGTGTTGGACACCAGACTCCATGTTACACGGGTGTGCCTGTGTCATCTCATGTCATCCTCACAAATATCCTGGAACGTTGGTGTTCCTATTTTCTCATTTTACAGAGAAGGAAACTGAGGCTTCAAGGGATGAAATGACGTTTTGCCTGGTCATCCTTTGTTCCTGCGTGCAAATGCTACTCCCTCGGGAAAGCTCTTCCTGGCCAGCCCCTGCCGCAGGCTTTCCCAGAGGCCTTGACTCCCTGACATAGAACTCAACCCAGCTACTAAACACACCTTTATTTGTGTCAGTCTTTGATGATATCTGTCCTCCCCACTAGACTGTCAGCTCCTTGGAGCCAGAATCCGCTTGGTTCATCTTGGTATTCCCAGGGCATGAGCTAGAGAAGTTGCTCAAGAGCAGTGAGAAAGACACGAAGGAAGGATTACACAAAAGGGATAAAGATAGTGGGATTCTCCCGTGGCTCCTCTTCCAGTGGTGTCACTCCAGAACAGCATGGGGAAGAAGGATGCTGACGGCATCTTCCCCTGAGGTTAGGGAGGCCTTGTGGGCTTTCCCACCTGCCGGGAGCCTCTGTCTGCCACATAGATTCCCTCTGGACCTGCAGAACAGAGGAATTGCATCACAGAGGTGCCCCTTCATCCTTCACCAAGCTCGGCTGTCACCATGCCACACCTCCCTGCTGGGGTTCCCCACTGCTCTTGGATCCAGAGACTCCCAGAAGCCTGACAACTGTGTGTGTTCATGTCTGGGAGCCATCAGGGCCCTCCCAGCCTGCTTGGAGTACAGACTGACCTGTCAGGGGGCTTAGGAGGGGGTGCCCCCTCCCGCCCGGGTAAAAAAGTGAGAGAAAGCATTTGTCTCTCCTCCTCCCATGATTGCCTAGTGAGGTTGGGCACCAGTGTGCTTCCCTCCAAGGGGAGACCAGTTTAAAGAAGGTACAACCTGGAATTCTGAAGTCGGGAGCACAAAACCTGCCTTGACATCTAATGTGCTGTGTGACCTTTGGCAAGAAACTTAAGCTTTCTGAATCTGGGCAATAATGGAAATATCTGGGAAATAAGAGTCACTTCTACTCCAAACTGCTGGGACATTAAATGAGATAATTCATACAAGGGACTTAGCACAGTAGCTAATACAGAGTAACAGCAAATTACAGCTATTATACTTTTCTAAATACTGTTCTTTACAGCTCTTAGGGCTGTCATTAGAACTGAATGGGATAATGTATCTAAAGCTTCCAGATAACACCCAGCACAGAATAGTCGCTCAATAATTTTTAATTCCTATCCCAAATTTGGAGTGCCATCAGTAAAATGGGATCAGTGTCTCTATCCACTATATGGCACAGTTAGCCTTCAAAGTGGTTCTGATGTTTGGATGGATGAATGGATGGATGGATGAATGGATTGATGGATGGATGGATGGATGGATTGAAGGAAGGATGGATGATGGATGGATAGATGGATGGATGGAAGGAAGGATGGATGATAGATGAATGAATGAATGGAAGGAAGGATGTAAGGTAAATGGATGGATAGATGGATGGAAGGAAGGATGGATGGAAAGATGGATGGATGGATGGATAGATGGATGGATAGAAGGAAGGATGGATGATGGATGGGTGGAAGGAAGGATGGATGATGGATGGATGGATGAATGGAAGGAAGGAAGTAAGATGGATGGATGGATAGATGGATGGAAGGAAGGATGGATGATGGATGGATAGATGGATGAATGGGTAACATAATGTGCATCATAGTGACATCACAAACGCATGTTTCCAGTCTGGAGAGCTAGCAGACAAAGGCTTCTTGTTGCAAAATATTGGGCACCGTAGCTGCTGGGGAGATAATTTGAGATCAGTGAAATCAGGCTGATTCTTCAGAATTCTAGGTTGTGTTTTCACCAACTTCAATGATGCTTACAGCAGATCCTGCCACCCTTCCCAGCGTGCTTTGGGCCATCCCCCTTTGGAAGCTCCCCTGGGCCCATGTTGGTCCCAATGTAGCTATTATCTGGCTCTAAACGCCCTCCCTCCAGGCAGAATCCTAGAAGTTTGGAGCTTAAAAAATGACCTCGGAGAGTATGAAATCCAACTCACTCCTTTAACAACAATAACTGCTACAACTATTTAAAGAATTCCTCTAACTTCTAGGCACGGTGTTAATTATTTTATATGTGTAATTGCATTCAATCTCACAGCATTCCGAGGAGCAAGTCACATTCTATATATCATGTACTCCCAAACATTCCATATATAATTCTCAATTAGAAGTATTAGGTATTTTTATTTTTCAGAATGGCACAAAGCTGTTATGAATGCCAAATTTGATGCAGCTTTTTTTCCTAGAACTTCTGATTATCTCGCGCTATTTTTTCCCCTGGCACACTACTTGTCTGGTGCCCCAAACATGTGCTTAGTCCTTCTTTAAGGTGCTTTAGCACTGCCTAAAGCTGGGGAATGTCATTGTCGTTGTACAGATAAGGTTACACACATGCAGACGGGTAAGGAAGACGGCTAAGGAAGACGGCTTTGGGAAAGCCCTGCAGTGAGCAAGGGGTAGATCCAAGGTGCCAGCCCGAATCAGCTTGACTCCAAAACTCCCACCTCCTCTTTAATGAACTCTCCATTCTAGGAGGGAGAAATTGAGGCCCAGCAAGGGGAGGCAGCTTGCTCAAGGTCACACACAGTGTTGAGGCCCAGAGCCCTGGTTAGGATGTCCTATCTTTGCTTCTTCCAGAGCTACCTTTTCAAAGACTCACCCCGACTCCTCTCTTGCTGGTGTGGCGCCTCTATCCAGCCACAGGGGAGCCTCAGGTCACTCTGTGGCCTTCAGCAATATAAAACAAGTGAAAATATTTTCGCCAGATTTTCTCCTCTTGACGGGTGAGAATTTTCCAGGTCTGGGCACCTTTGAAATCTCCCAACGTCAGCCGTCATCAGCTGTAACTGGCACTCCAGCTAATAAATTGAGAATGTCACATCTCCCAAACTGCATTATTACCGTTTATAATTTTGATTGTTCATTTGCATACGAAAATTAGTCCTGTGACATGCGTGAATTTTATTTTATTCTTGAACTAATTATAAACAAGAATGCCACATTATTTACATAACTAATTATTGTTCCTTATGTTCCCCTGTTTTTAAATGGGGGGCCCATTCTCCGTTGGTTAACTGTGGAGATGAAAAATCCAAGAACATTTCTAAAGTTTAGAAACTTGTTCTATTTGCATCAAATACAAATTCCTTTGAATGAGAGATAATATGCTTTCCATTTTAATAGGCCTAAATTAGGTTGATCTTAATTTATAGTTAATTTGAATGAATAATTCCTGTCTACCTGAGTCTGTTTTTTTCAGCGGCTCATTGTAAATGTTTATTAACCCATAAATCTGCTGCCTTCCTTTAGGAGGGAATTTTAAGCCCCATCCCCCTCCCACCCCCAACTGGAGGGAGTATGATACAGAGGAAAAAAAAACACACAAAAGCAATTAAGAAACCCTGGTATAAGTCCCTTCTTTGTAAGTCATATGCTGTGTGCCTTTGGGCAAATCCCTAACCCTCTCTGAGCCTCAGGTTTCTCAGTAATTAAATGAATGGGCTGAATTAGACGGTTCCTAAGATACTGACTCTCACTAATATTCTGGGGGAGAGGGAGAGGTCTAAGTATCTTCTTCATCTTGCCTTTTATTATGCCTGCTCCTAACTCCCTCTTCTTTCTCAAAACCCAACTCTTCCTGTGGTTAAGATTTTAGATGTGTCTCCACTCGGGGGAGAACTGATTTATTTTCTAGGCCACTATAAAAAAGGCAAAAAAAAAAAAAAAGACTCTACCAAGAAGAGGACCAGAGGGCTGCCAGACTCATGGGGGTGTTCCAGCACTGTTTAGCCTTTGGGAAGACAGGAGCCAGGCAGATCGCACTGCGGAGATTTGGGGAAGCCCCCCCCCGGCTCATTAATCACACACACGACTGTGTCTATGGGAAAGAACTTTGAGGAGTCCAGAGACTTCGATTTTAACCCCTGTTGTCTCAATCCATCTGAGAGATGCTTGAACCTCTCCGAGACTTAGTGTGTCAGAAGTGAGTAACAATTCGACCTACTTCCCAGGAGACTGCTGTGATGATTAAATGAGATAATAATATGCCCATTACCTGGGCTATTAGCTAAAGCTCAAAGACTAAATCCTGCCCCTTCCCGCTCTTAAGTTGGAGGTGAGGAAGAAGAGGATAATGACAGTAATTAACAGGTGCTGAGGGCTTCCTGGAGGCTGTGTCTTCGGATGTTGGCCCGAGAGTGAAGCTTCAGGGGCGCCCTCTCCACCCTCCCAGATGAGACTCAAGTCATCATAGGCGACTACCAGAGGACCACTACACCCCCGTCTCTGAAGCAGCAACAGCTCAGCTCCGGGTTTCTTCCTATGGTGCCTGTCTCTGCGTCACCAGCCCTAGCCTGCACTTAACAGAGGTCAGGACTGTGTCTGTTCTTGTCTCCGTCATACCCCATGAGTCCTGGCCAGTCCTCAATATCTGAGGACATAAAACCTAGGCACTTGCCCTAGATTACCGTATTGAACCTTCACAAAACAGGCCCTGCTATGGTCACACCCATTTTGCAGATGAGGAAACTGAGGCTCAGAAAGGGAAAGTCCACCTAAAGCCAGAAGGGCCCCCTCATCCCAGGCCAGTTTGCCTGAGCCATAAGTATTTATTGCTGCACACCACAGAAGTGTGTACACAGCATTGTTGTATCAATTGACAACTGATACACATTGTCGATCATTTTACACTTCACCAAGCAACTTCCCGTAAATTATTTTTCTTGAGCCTCCATTTCCTCATGCATAAAAAAGGAATAAATTGCTTTCTCTTGCTCCCAGAGTTAGCAAGAAAAGGTAGCCCGTGTTCTCTTATTCATCCATTCCACATGCACACACACACAATAAACAATTAATGGTCACCAACTGTGTGCCAAGCATTGTTCTGAATGTTGGGTTTTCAACAGGAACAAAAACGACATCAATCCCTGCCTTCATTGAACTTGCATTCCATTTTCCTCTGAACACTCATTTGTTATACTCTCCCTGTATTTTCTGGACACTGGCTGTGTGTCCAGCCCTTGAGAATCTGAGCATCTCATGGGGTAAATACCGTTTTGGTTTCTACTGCCTTTCACACTGACAAGACAAGACTTCTCAAGACATGGACAACAGAGACAGGCACTCCAGATAGATTATAACTGTGAACTTAAAACGAAACAAGTCTGACTGGGACAGAAGTGGGAGTTACAGCCTCATTATCCTGGCCTGAGAGGGACTCTGCCTTTGCACCACCATCCTTCTGCTAAATTGATATATTAATTTGTTCAAACAATTGTTTCTGTAATTCAGTGAGAGGGCACAGAAGAGAATCTACAAAAAGGTCTTGTTTCAACTCTGTGAGCTGGAATCTGGTGACCCCTCACCCAGTCTGTTCAGTGATCAGACAGTGGGAATATGATCATTAATTGGGTGTTTTAGGTACAGACACAGTTGTCCAAGCAGTCATGGAGCTAACTGGCCCCAAAGTTGCCAGTGAACTGTGGTCTGCGGCTTTGTTGATGAACATCCTTTGTTTTCCTCAGTCTCATTATCTATTTATTATTCAAAGAGGCTTGGAGTTAGAGGGGACTTTAATTGGAGTGGGCAGCCACTCTCACTTAGCACAGACAACCTTTCTAGAGCATCCCTGAGAGACGAGGGCCCTGTGAGCTTTGCAAGACCGGCTAGCCACAGGGAGCTCGCCAACTTCACAAGGAAATGCAACGGAAAGCAAAGCCTTGTGGCATCCCTGTTAGGAGCTCGGCTGGGCAGATCTCGGGTGGTGGTGGACTGCTGCCCTTCTTCCCGCCATAGGTCAATGGAGAGTGTGGGGGGCGGGACTTATGTGTCTCTGTCCGTGGTCCTTAATACAGGGAGCAGCAGAAAGAAGAAAGGTGGGAGGGAGGGAAGGGGAGAGGAAGAAGGGGAGGAGGGGAGGGGGAGGGAGACGAAGGCAGAGGGGGG
>CAUYQG010222188.1:0-11464 GCA_963574415.1 Tarsius wallacei
TCAGGCAATCCTCTCGCCTCGGCCTCCCAAATTGCTGGGATTATAGGTTTGAGCCACCATGCCAGGCTTTCTTTCTTTTCTTTTTTCTTTTTTTTTTTTTAGGTCCCATGTATGAGTGAGACCATGAAACATTGAGATAGCACAGATGTTGACTGTCATGAACCAGACAAATAAGAGGAGAGAGCAACAAGGAAAAGATTTACTCTAAGTTACTGCTCATCCCTATAAAGATTTCTTAAAGAGCCACCATGACCACATGCAAATTCTGAATGTGACAATCATTTTTTCTGCAGGAAACTGTGCCTGGTTCCCTGAGGCAAAACTTACCTGGTCCTTTGAAGGTTATCTTAATAAAAGTGACAGTGACCAAAATGTTAACTGTTGTTATCTCTGTGTGATAAGATTTATAAGTCTTGATCCTTCTTTGCATTTTCTGAGTTTTCTACAATGAATGCAAAATATGTTTGTAATAAGATTAGGATATATAATAGTAGTTGTATTGAATATGATCTGAAGCTGATCTACAGGAATGAGCCTATAAGAATTAGCGTCACAGGGATGAGTCATGTAGTCCCTACCACTGAAAGGACAACCAGTCCCTCACTTAGGTCAGGAAGCCTAGAACCCAGGACGTACAAATTTTAGCCCAGTTCTCTTTCTTATATAACATTCACTGTGCTTCCTTTTCTTTTTTTTTAAGATGACCTTTTTTAACTTGTTAAGATTGTTCCTAAACCATTTGTCAACAGAGAAGATTTGATTCTGAGAACATGTTACGGATTTTCTGTAGCAACGGTCCAATATAATTTCGTGGAGAATAACACCCATAGAAATGTGTGGGAGCTTTGCTGTCAAGTCCTGTAGTGCTTTAATAAAGGAACATGTCATTTTTCTTCAGCTAAATTTCAGCTAGAAATAATATGAGATGAGTTTTCATTGCTGTTCATGCCATAGTCTTCCTGCAATTTGGACACCTTAATGATTTCATGCAAAATTCACTGTCTACAGAGTCTTGGTGGCTCCTGTCTGATCCTGGTTTTCCCCTTTGATGTGGATTACTTATGTGCATCCATCATGGTAAAAACAGCAGAGTTTGGGCAAACACGGCTCTCTCAGACCCCCGCTCCCTTTCAGGCCTGGAGATCCTTCATCTAACCCAGTTCCATTCTTGTGCCTCTTCCCGCTGGCTTCCCGGTGCCATTTTTATTAAAGCCCCAGCTCATCCCACATTCAGCTGCATGACTTCTTACAGGCTTCAGAATAAATCACCACATTGCTCCGATCTTGGCTTCTCTGCCCTCGGCTTTCAATTAAATTTAGAATTGACTTTAAAGATACAACCTCAATGTACATGGTTGAAAATGACCTTGTTTCCCCTTTCCCACCACCTGCGACTTCCTGCGCGGGGCTCTTATACTCCAGCTCCTGGTTCAAAAAGTAGAAACAGGAATTTGCTACATGCTCCTGTGGCAAACTATAAGTCTCAAGCTGTTTAAAGTCTTTAAAGTCCCGTCCAAAAGGTAAAGTACACTCTGCAGAGAAAAATCTGGGGGCCTGAATCTCTGGCTGCCTGTGTTCAGGAAGAGACACAGAAGGAGACGAAGGAGGAGAAGAAGAAGAGAAGAAGAAAAAACCCTTTGAGCGAAACACTTTTAATTTGTTTAATTTCTGTCGTTTGCATTCAGGATGGTTTGTCAATTTATAATAAGCATCAGTATTAAGGTACTTACGTTAAGTTAATAAAGATGATTTGTGACACGACCAAGAGGACACCAAAGCGGGCGTTAACATCAAAACGGACTTTCATCTTTTGTCTTGTCATTTGGCCTTTTACTCTTAGCCAGTATCGTGGCATAGTAAGCAGCAGGTTTGGGCTATTTAGAATTGGGCCTGCTCCTGCCAGCCTCTCCCTCCCACCTTTGGAAGGCTTTGCCAATCAGGATGGCTGAACCGGAAAACACTTCGCCCTCTCTTCAAGACCATCGCTATTTTAAGGCGCAACCTTCTACCTAACTGAAGGCAATAAGGTCTCTCCCAATTTCAAAGAGAAGAAGGAAAGAATGACTTGCTTGTCTGACGAAAGGATCGAGTGAGATGCAATATGCAAAATGTGTGTGTAAATTGAAAGTGATTTTCAAAGGGAACAGACCAATGTATTCATTCAACCATCCATCAGGTATCAAGTACTTACATGCTTCGGGTTCCAAGGAGGCTGTACAAGGTTTAAGGGCTTGAGTCCTCTTTTTCTACCCTCTAAAATGGACCTAGAGAGCCATCATTTTAGAATGTGTGAGAATTAAGTGAAAGAATACGTGAAAAGCACTTAAGACCCAGTCTTGGGACATCATAAATACTGAATAAATTGCTTTCTATAAATGTGTGAAAAGGTGTTCTTAAATGGAAGGGGCTTACAGCCTAATAAATTATTATTCTGGCCAGGCATGGTGGCTCAAGCCTGTAGTCCCAGCACTTTGGGAGGTCAAGGAGAAAGGATTGCCTGAGCTCAGGGGTTTGAGACCAGCTTGGGCAACTTGGTAAGACCTTGTCTCTAAAATAAATCAAAAATAAATAAATAAATAAACCGAGCATGGTAGCGCACACCTGTAGTTCCAGCTACTTGGAAGGCTGAGGCGGAAGGATCACCTGAGCCCAGCAGGTCGAGGCTGCGGTGGCCGTGAGTGTGCCACTGCACTCCAGCCTGGGCAACAGAAGGAGACTCCGATTAAAAAAGAAAAAATTATTATTATCCTGAAACTTCTACCCTTTGCCTTGAAAACACCCTGAAATTTGGGAAGCTTCAAAGACTTAGCTATGCAACCCTCAAATCAAAGTACTGTTTTAGTGATTGCTTTTTAGAAGTATTTATTAAGTGTTTATTAAGGAAGAGAGGGGAAAGAAATGGACACTTAGTAACTTACTAAATGTGAGATCTCAATGATTTTGCTTCCTTTTATCCAGTTGGAATCGCTCTAAATTCTCATGAGTAGACAGGCATTAATAATCCCGCCTAGATTGGGATACTGAGGCCCAAGGAGAATCGGTAACCTCTCCCAATGGCCACAGAGCCAGGAAGTGGAGAAGATGGAATTCAAACCAAGTAAGTGATTTCAGAAAGGTAAAGTGAAGTGTCTTGCGGGTCCCATCCATCCTTTAGGTCCCATGGGGAGAGATCTGAAACACTTATTGGGAAACACAAGAGCTGTTTGGGATCGTCTTAAAGTAAAGGGGACATTTTCAAGAAGAAAAATGTTGCAGTAATCAATTTCTCACCCAATCTTGTGAATAGTAGTGAAATTCTTTTTTTCCTTTCCATTTAAACACCTCCAGATAGAGCCTTCCTTTTTCAGTTCTAAAAGATTACTGTTGACAAGGACGTTTTTGATGACTTTGATTCTCCTTTCCTTTCTTTCCATAGCACTTATGCTTTTCTTGGGAAGGAAACTGCACAAGAGTTTAAGGCTATGAATTGAAAAGTTAGGAAAGAAGGTTACACCATACTGACCCTGTTTTGAAAGGCTACAGCCACCCCCTAGGTTAACTGATTTTTCCACTCCAGTTCCACATCCTACAGCCTTCCCAGAATGTCAGTCTTCCTAAGTAAACTCTTTCTGCTCTCAGTTCAACCACCCTCCCTGGACTGCAGGAGCAATGCTGATCACACTTGAAAGCTCAACCCAGGAGCCCAAGTGCCCACAGAGGACAAAGATGGCTTTGCTGGGCAGGCCTAAAAAGACAGCTACTTCACATTTTAGGGACGTCAAGGAGGATTACACTGCCCTAAAAATGTTCTGCTGAGGACTCTGCCACACAGAGCTGAGTCCCTCTATCCAGTGCCTACTGCCTAAATAGCACAGTTTTGGGTTTGTTGTCGTTGTTTGTTAGTTTGTTTATTTTTGAGTGGGAGTCTCACTCTGTAGCCCAGGCTGGAGTGCAGTGGCACACTCACGGCCACTGCAGCCTTGACCTGCTGTGTTCAGGTGATCCTTCTGCCTCAGCCTTCCAAGTAGCTGGAACTACAGGCATGCGCCACCACATCCGGCTAATTTTTTGATTAGTTGTAGAGATGAGGTCTTGCCAAGTCACCCAGGCTGGTCTTGAACCCCTGGCCTCAGGCAATCCTCTCACCTCCACCTCCCAAAATGCTGGGATTACAGGTGTGAGCCTGGTTATAGCATAGTTAGACCACAGTTGGCCAAAACTAGCTGAGGAAAACTAAGTCACTCCACAGAAGGTCAAATGGCCACACATAAATAGAACATTCTCTTTCTTACCTTCCCTCCGTCCTTCCTTTTCCTTCTCCCTGTTTCTTTTCCAATTTCCAGAAATAATTGTTTTTTTTCCAGTGACTAAAAAGATGGCACCCCACAGTTTATCTCACTTGGCAGTAGCCTAAACAGCGCTTTATTCTTTCAGTATAGTCTTGAAAGTTCAAGGGCAAAAAATACTGAAGGGTAAAAATATCCCACTTAGTGAACAGAGATAAGTTTACAGTTATTTATCACTACAAAAGTTTTTGCGTGTTTTAATATTTTAAACCTCAGAAATGGAGCTACCATTCACCAGGGTGTTTTGTCACTGGTCAAATGTATTTACAAGAAAGTTCTGGGAACTTCGTCATTTACTTTATGTATATATCATGTTACTTGTCAAAGTACTTTCACATGCTCATCACTAGGCTGGAATGAGAACACCCATTTTGTGGACAAGGAAACTTGACTCAGAGATGGACAGGCATGCCAAAAGCACGAGGCTATGTAGCTGCAGGATGAGAAATAGAATCTGACATTTTCTTTTTTCTTGGTACTACACTGCATACAAGCTTTATATCCTAGCCTTTGAGATTTCTCCATGAAAAACAAATGATGTGCTGTTTTACAAATTGTGCCTTGGACCTGCTGTCGGGAAAGAACTTTCAAGTAGAATGTTCTAATGGCATACCCTACTTAATGTGATTTATGGCTCCAAGGCATTGAAAGACTTATGGTGAAAAGACTTGAAATTACTTTCTCTTTCTTTTTTCTTTCTTTCTTTCTTTTTTTTTGAGTCAGGGTGTTGCCCAGGCTTTAGTGCAGCGGCACAATCACATCTTACCACAGCCTTGACCTCCTGGGCTCAGGCAACCCTTCCACCTCAGCCTACTGAGCAGCTGGGACTACAGGTTTTCACCACTAGGCCTGACTAATTTTTTGATTTTTTCTGTAGAGATGAGATCGCACCATGTTGCTCAGTCTAGTCTCAAACTCCTGGGCTCAAGCAATCCTCCTGTCTTGGCCTCCTAAAGTGCTGGGATTATAGGCGTGAGCCACCGCGCCCCGCCCAATGAAATCATTTTTTGATAGAATATGATTATGGACAGGTTATCTAACCCCTTTGAGTCTGTTTCCTCACCTGCAAAATGGATGACAATATTCCCAACCTTCTAGGACTGGTATAAAAGGTAAATAAATATTTGTAAAGTATCCTGCCAATAGATTATAGATACTTAGGAAGTATTAGAGTTTCTTCCTCTTTCTTGAAAATACACTGTTCGAGTAAGAGGAAAGGCCAGGCTCAGTGGCTCAGCCTGTAATCCCAGCACTTTGGGAGGCCAAGGCGAGTGGATTCCCTGAGCTCGCAGGTTCGAGACCCACCCAGGCAACTTGGCGAGACCTCGTCTCTACAATAAATCAAAAATTAGCTGGGCGTGGTAGCGCGCGGCTGTAGTTCCGGCTCCTTGGAAGGCTGAGGGGGAAGGATCGCCGGAGCCCCACAGGTCGAGGCTGCGGTGGCCGTGAGCGGCCACTGCACTCCAGTCTGGGTGACAGAGTGAGACTCCAACTCAAAAAAAAAAAAAAAGAGTTAGGAGAGCAAGGTAAAGGGAAGCTGGAGCACTAGGGTTTCCTCACCTCCTCCAGGATGCCTCACTTGTGATCCAAGGCCCTCACGCAAACTGTAGGACTCAGTCAGGAGGCAGGATATGTGGGTAAGCCCTGTTGGCTAGGTGATGCCCTATAGGCCATGTGACTCCTATAGGCCTTCATATGGCATTAAGAGTGGCCTAATCAGAAAAGCATTTAAGATTCTTTCTGTTCCTCCACCTCACCAGGCTTGTTCATACCTCAAAGTCTTGCAAGTCCTGCCTCTTTTGCTCAAAACATTTACCCTAAGATGATCACTTTGCTTATTCCATTCAAGTCTCTGCCAAATGTCACTCTCAAAAGCTCCCTCTATCCGAATTCATTAAAATGCCATTTCCTAGGCCAGGCGCAGTGGCTCACGCCTTTAATCCCAGCACTTTGGGAGGCCGAGGTTGAGAGGATTGCCTGAGCCCACGGGTTCAAGACCAGCTTGGGCAACATGGCGAGACCTAGTCTCTACAATAAATCTAAAAATCAGCCGGGCATGGTGCCTGTAGTTCCAGGTACTTGGAAGGCTGAGGCGAACAGATCACCAGAGCCCAGCAGGTCGAGGCTGCGGTGGCTATGAGAGTGCCGTTGCACTCCAGCCTGGATGACAGAGTGAGACTGGTACTCCCCCCCAACAAAAAAAATTGCAATTTCCTTAACTCTTCTGCCATCCAACAACCCCTTATCTTGATTGTGTTTTTTCTTAATACTTACCAATACCTGAGATTATATTACATGTTTATTTCATGATTATCTGTCTCTGTCACTAGAATGTAAGCTCTGTAAAGACAGGGGTCTCATCTATCTTGTTCACTGTTTCCCCAATGCCTGGAGAGGTGAATGCCAAGTATTAGATGTTGAATAAATAAATAATGAGCAAATGAATGTGGATATTGTTATAGAAATGAAGTGATGTTATTCTGAGACCAGTAATTAGTGCTGTGGATTCCTCAGACTGCTGCTTTAACATCTGATTTTAATTGCTAAGTGTACTTTCAGCCTTGCATTAGGATCCTTAGAAAGATTGAAGCTAAATGACATATTCAAAGAAACTGCAGAAACATGACCTAGTCTCTAAAATTGGCACATTTCGGTCAGGCTCGGTGGCTTAGCCTGTAATCCCGCGCTTTGGGAGGCCGAGGTGAGTGAATTGCCTGAGCCTGCCGGTTCGAGACCCACCTGGGCAACTTGGCAAACCCTCATCTCTACAATAAATCAAAAATTAGCCGGGTGTGGTAGCGCATGCCTGTAGCTCCAGCTACTTGGAAGGCTGAGGCAGAAGGATCGCCGGAGCCCAGCAGGTCGCGGCTGCGGTGGCCGGGAGCGGTCACTGCACTCCAGTCTGGGAGGCAGTGAGACTCCAGCTCAAAAAAATAAAATAAAATAAAATTGGCGCATTTCACTGACAAAGAAGAGTGTTCAAGTCAAGACAGCTGGGAGAACTTTAAAACACCTGATTTTGTCACTAGTCTGCCCCATTCTTCAATGGCTGAAATTGCCGTGGGCAACACTCAAACAGCTCCTCCTTGAAGGACCCTGATGATCTCTTCAGAGCTCTTGCATGCCTCTATCATCACGTCCTATGGAGAGTGCCTTTTTCCCGGCATAATTATTAATGATACTTCTTTTCACTCTCAAAAGTGTCATGGTTTGGGCTGGGCACGGTGGCTCATGCCTGTCATCCCAGGACTTTGAGAGGTTGAGGCCAGAGGATTGCTTGGGCACGGGAGATGGAGACCAGCCTGGGCAATGCGACCTTCATTTCTACAAAAAAACAAAAGTAAAAAGTTAGCTGGGTGTGGTGGTATGTGCTTGGAATCCCAGCTACTTGGGAGGCTAGGGCGGAAGGATTACCTGAACCCAGGAGGTCGAGGCTGCAGTGAGTCATAATTGTGCCACTGCACTCCCGCCTGGATGATGACCTCGACTAAAAAAAAAAAAGGCCGGGCTCAGTGGCTCAGCCTGTAATCCCACGCTTTGGGAGGCCGAGGTGAGTGGATTGACTGAGCCCGCGGGTTCAAGACCTGCCTGGGCAACTTGGCGAGCCCTCATCTCTACAATAAATAAAAAAAATTAACCGGGCATAGTAGCGCGTGCCTGTAGTTCCAGCTACTTGGAAGGCTGAGGCGGAAGGATCGCCGGAGCCCAGAAGGTAGAGGCTGCGGTGGCCGGGAGCGGCCACTGCACTCCAGTCTGGGCGACAGAGTGAGACTCCGACTGAAAAAAGAAAAAAAAAGCCCTGGTTTGAAAATGATGTTGATGGTCACCCTCACCCTACCTGTACATTCCTCTGCCACAAGTCCTTCACTCTAGGCACACCCATATCTTGACCACTCTCCACACAGGACAAGCTCTTTCATACCCTTCTGTGAACAATGTTTCCTCAGCATGGAATCACTTCATTCTTCCAGACTCCAACTCTTACATCAACTCCTCTAGAAAGGCTTTCCCAGAACTTTACTTCTGATCATTTAGATTAGGCAAACACCCCAGGGCTACTGTGGAATTGCCAGAAGAGATTAAAAAAAAATACAGATTCCTGGACCCCACACCTCCCAGCCTGTAGGGTACAGAAAATCTAGGGTGGTGTCCAGAAAATCTGTTGGCCCCTCCTAATTGTTCCCACAACATCTTCTGCATCTCTGTGTCTATTTCTCTGTTGTGCTCAGTTTACCTATCTGTTTCCTTCGGGGACTAAAACTCCTTGGGAGCAGAACCCATGGCCCTCGTCTTTTGTGGCTAAGCTGATGCTCAATAAAAAATACATGAGAAGCCGGGCTCAGTGGCTCAGCCTGTAATCCTGCGCCTTGGGAGGCTGAGGTGAGTGGATTGCCTTAGCCCGCGGGTTCGAGATCCGCCTGGGCAGGCGAGACCTCATCTCTACAATAAATCAAAAAAATTAGCCAGGCGTGGTAGCGTGCACCTGTAGTTCCGGCTACTCGGAAGGCTGAGGCAGAAGGATCGCCGGAGCTCAGCAGGTCGAGGCTGCGGTGGCCGGGAGCAGCCACTGCACTCCAGTCTGGGTGACAGAGTGAGACTCCAACTCAAAAAAAAAAAAAAAAAATTGACTGGGCGTGGTGGCACATGCCTGTAGTTCCAGCTAATTGGAAGGCTGAGGAGGAAAGGTTACCTGAGCCCAGCAGATCGAGGTTGTGGTGGGCGTGAGCATGCCATTGCCCTCCAGCCTGGGAACAGAGTGAGACTCTAACTCAAAAAAGGAAAAAAAAAAAAAAAAAATACATGAGCAAATGAATAAAGATGGTAAACATTTGCAGAGTACTATGTGCCAGGCACTGCTCATATGCTTTCTGTGTATTAAACTCCTTATTTCAGAAAAGTCTTTAACCCTCCAACCCTCCAGAACGTAGCAGTTAGTCTGAAAGACAAAGAATATTAGGAACATCAAGATACTAACGATTAGCTCTGGAAAGTGCAAACATCAAATTCACTTTTTTTTTTTGAGTTAGGGTCTCACTCCATCACGCAGATTGGAGTGCAGTGGCATGATCACAACGCTCGTGGCTCACCACAGCTTTGACCTTCTGGGTTCATGCAATCCTTCTGTCTCAGCCTCCCAAGTAGCTGGGACTACAGGTGCATGCCACCACACCCAGCTATTTTTTTATTTTTGTAGAGACGAGGTCTTGCTATGTTGCCCAGGTCGGTCTCAAATTCCTGGGCTCAAGCAGGCCTCCCACCTCAGCCTCCTAAAGTGCTGGAATTAAAGGCGTGAGCCACCATGCAGTCCATTTGTTTTTAAAAAATATATTTTTGGCTACTCAAGAGGCTGAAGCAGAAGGATCACCTGAGCCCAGAAGTTTGAGGCTGTGGTGAGTTGTGATGGTGCCACTGCACTCCAGCCTAAACAACAGAGACCTCAATTTTAAAAAAATGATTAAAAACAAATATTCATCTCAAGACAGAATACCTTTGGAAAGTCTCCCACAGTTTCATGCGTTATTGAATCTTTTCGTGGATGGGCATCCAGTGTGCCTCACAGGGGAATTTTGTAAACATGACAGGGATACCTATGATTTCCTTTCTGCTTCTGACTCCTGTCCTTTTTTTTTTTTTTTTGAGTAGGAGTCTCACTCTGTCGCCCAGGCTGGAGTGCAGTAGCATGCTCACAGCTACTGCGGCCTCAACCTACTGGGCTCAGGTGATCTTTTCACATCAGCCTTCCAAGTAGCTGGAACTACAGGCGCGTGCTACCACGCCTGGCTTATTTTTTGATTTATTGTAGAGATGAGGTCTCACCAAGTTCCCCGGGCTGGTCTCGAACCCCTGAGCTCAGGCAATCCTCTCGCCTTGGCCTCCCAAAGTGCTGGGATTACAGGCTTGAGTCACCACGCCTGGCCTCTGACTCCTGTTTGTCACATTGCACCTTCCAGTATTTTTGTTTGCAACTTGGTGGTCTTTAACAAAACAGTTCTATAATGCCTGGGAAAGAGAACAAGAGTGAACTGCTTCACTCTCCTAACCTACCTTTCAACTCCAAAATTTAGCATGTTACGCAGGGTTCCTATAAAATTAGGTGCTTATGCAAGCGCTTGTGACCTGCAAAGAACTTAATGCATCTGAAATGTGGAATTCTGCTAATGTGTCATATTATAGATTTCCAAGTGGCAGCCGCAGTCATGAATCAGAACAGATGGTCAAACCACAGGCAACAGAGTCAACAATATTTTCTGCCATCCCAAGGGGCTAACAGAATCCAAGAGAAGTGTCTGATATCACCTCAATTGGTAAACAGATCAAAACAATCTTAATTAACAGTTTGCTGGAGCGCTTAATGACAGAAAGCATGCCTCAGTAGAAAATGGTGTTCATAGACCACTGTCATATTATTAACCAGATAAGATGGTCGATACCGCCCTGGAAAAAAAAAAGTCAAAATTAGGAATTAGGACATCTTGTTGTTGTTGTTGTTGTTGTTGTTTTGGAGTTTTTTGTTTTGTTTTGTTTTGAGTCGGAGTCTCACTCTGTCACCCAGGTTGGAGTGCAGTGGCACATTCATGGCCACAGCAGCCTCAACCTGTTGAGCTCAGGTGATCCTTCAGCCTCAGCCTTCCAAGGAGTTGGAACTACAGGCATCCACCACCATGCCCATCTAAGACATCTTGTTTTTTGTGTGTGTTTGTTTTTTTTGAGTTGGAGTCTCACTCTATCGCCCAGACTGGAGTGCAGTGACATGCTCCCGGCCACCACAGCCTCGATCTGCTGGGCTCCAGCGATCCTTCCGCCTCAGCCTTCCAAGTAGCTGGAACTACAGGCACGTGCTACCACGCCCGGCTAATTATTTATTTTTTTATTTTTTGAGTTGGAGTCTCACTCTGTCGCCCCGACTGGAGTGCAGTGGCCACTCCCGGCCACCGCAGCGTCGACCTGCTGCTGCTGGGCTCCGGCGATCCTTCCGCCTCAGCCTTCCGAGTAGCTGGAATTACAGGTACGCGCTACCATGCCCGGCTGATTTTTTAAAATTTATTTATTGTAGAGATGAGGTCTCGCCAAGTTGCCCAGGCGGGTCTCGAACCCACAGGCTCAGGCAATCCACTCACCTCAGCCTCCCAAAGGCGCGG
>CAUYQG010222203.1:0-30738 GCA_963574415.1 Tarsius wallacei
GGCAACTTGGCGAGACCTCATCTCTACAATAAATCAAAAAATTAGCCAGGCGTGGTAGCGCGCGCCTGTAGTTCCAGCTACTTGGAAGGCTGAGGCGGAAGGATCGCCGGAGCCCAGCAGGTCGAGGCTGCGGTGGCCGGGACTGGCCACTGCACTCCAGTCTGGGCGACAGAGTGAGACTCCAACTCAAAAAAAAAAAAAAAAGATCCTATTGTAATACAAAAGTAAACCTAAAAGTACCCTAAAAATATCAAGTCTAGTACTAAAAAAAAGAAGATTCCTGGGTTCATTAAAGTTTAATGGTTATCCATTAGAATTATTCTGGATTTATTCTTGAAACTAATCTGTGGTGTGTATTTGACTTTCTGAACTATTTGCAATTTGTGAAGGTGAACCATTTACCACAAAAGTTACATAACTATGGGCTGAAAGTCAAAGTATTCAATGGACCTTCTATACTCCCTGCCATCCTCAGGTATATGGTATTGTACAGCATTGAAACTCACAAAGATTTCCAACTCTATCACTTTTACTTTCTTCTGGTCCACATGCTTTAGTGAGGCATTTTGGTCATCTAATGTAGCTGTTCCAAGAAAAGGATCATCCCTTTCAGTCATTTCCTTGGTAAAGATCAAGATGAAAGAGGCACGGAGTTAGGGACTTGCTTTGAAAATTTGGGATTTTGCCCTGACCATTCCTGGGCACAATGCTTCTTTATTTATCCTGGGTGGGCCTGATTGGTTCACCTTCTAGGTAGCAGCCTGGTCAAGATTAATGCCACCTGGCTTTTGGCATAGACAAATAGGAGAGGTTGGATGGATTGTCCTTAAAAATTCTCTCCAAAAACAAGCTCATACAGCTTACAAGCTGGCCAGTAGGATATGTTTGAGGCATTGCCAACTTGTGTTTTCCAGCTGACATGGATCCCACTTGGTGAGTACCAATAACTGTAAATAACACTTTCCAGGGGCACCATGTACATCTTCAGGATCATATTATTACATGAAAGTCAGGTGTTAACTTGTATTCCCTCAAAAAACGCTGGCTTCAGTGGTTCAGCCTGTAATCCCAGCACTTTGGGAGACTGAGGCGAGTGAATTGCCTGAGCCCACGGGTTCGAGACCAGCCCAGGCAACTTGGCAAGACCTCGTCTCTACAATAAATCAAAACTTAGCCGGTATAGTAGTGTGCGCCTGTAGTTCTGGCTACTTGGAAGGCTGAGGCGGAAGGATCACCGGAGCCCAGCAGGTCGATGCTGGGTGGCCGTGAGCGTGCCACTGCACTCCAGCCTAGACGATGGAGTGAGACTCCCACTCAAAAAAATCATAAACAAACAAACAAACAAACAAACCACTGGCTTGCAACTTCAGATGTTTAAGGAAATGTCAACTCAACTTTGGGAGGCATTAAGGAAGACATTCAAGTCAGACTCCCATGGCCAAGGTGGTTTAGGATGGTAGAGCTTCCCTAGACTTCCTCCTTGTAGGTCAGCATGCAGTCTGTGTAATCACTAATACATCCTGCTGTACCTGATTAATGCCTCAAACCTGATTAATGCCTCAGGTAGAAAGATCAATAGAGAAATGTAAGGAGCAAGCTACTTCACTTTCCAGAATAGAGCCAAATTGTTTTAGGCTTTCCAGAATAGACCCAATTGTTAAGCTAGTTGAATGTGGACACCTGGGGGCAATGATTGAGGTCAAATAATGCAGGTTGGCTTTATCCTGCTGCTTAGAGTTTTATTAAACATTGTATGATACAAATTAAAGTTAGTTCCAATCTCAGATTAATCAAAATAACTTATGGAGTGGCATTCTCATGGGGAAATTTGCCAGAAGGCATGCATATAAATGAGGGATGGATATTTGTCAGGAGACAATTCTTCATGGTCTCTCACATTATGGTATAAATTGAGAGTCAAAACATTTGATGGAGACCTCTGAGTTTTAGGGAAAGAATAAAAAATAGAGAGATGTATTGATTGCCTTTTCATTCCAGACTATTTTTGCAAACATAATTGTAGAGAAAAATGACCTTTGAAGAGACAGAGTATCTCCCTCTGGACCAAAGGGAAGATTTATTGAATGGTAAGTATTATAAGAATGTGTCCTACCCAAGTAAAGGTTGGGTGAGTTTACTTACTAACTATTATAAAAGATTTAGGTTCCATAAACTTAGGGTTCCTCTCCTATAACACCACAGGCTTCATCTGGCTCTCTTTGTGTTGACTGATGAGAATTAGGGATTGGGTAACTGACACAATTTATGATAATCTGACTACTGCTACTGCTATAATAAAGTCCTCTAACTTTGACCCAGAATATTCATGTCTTCTGCACATCCATGAAACTGTGGCAAACTAACTTGTTAATGTCCAAGAAGGGTAAAATCTTAGACCCTTCACAGTTCTTGACAATAGGTCACTCACCTTAATCTCTAAAGATGACAAACTTTCTTCTTGGAGATTCAATTGGATGTGAAGGGGGAGGGGGGAGGGAGAGACCTCTATGTATTTAGTTGCAGGCACTAGTCTAAGAAAGACAGAAGGGTGACTGACTCGATCCAAATCTCATAGCAGCTTTATTTACTGATTATTTTCCATTTTATCAGTATTAGCAAAAGTCAGGAAGATTTGTTCCAGTGTTATCTGACTGATGGAATAGTCATCTATATTGAATAGCACTTTGGCTTCCTCCAAAATACTAAACACCTTTAGAAGAAAAAAATAATGATGAAGTTTACCATTGCAATATCCTCAGATAAACCTTTTCCTCACCCTACCATCCCAAATCTTATCAGGTTTATGCTCAGGGAAAAAAAAGAAACAGAAATAGAAGGAAAAGATGATTGAAAAACAGAGAAGAGTTCTCCATTCCCATTCTCTTGATGGGCATGGAATAATAATAGAATTTAGGTTAAGTCTCAATCAATTAAACAAACTACAGTTGCCTTTGGAAAGTGGTGCTAGTAGTCCTCTATTAACACATAATGTTAGAAGGGCATGATTTCTGCCATCACCTTTCCCCAGAAAATTTCCTTGCTGGGAATGTGGTAGCCAATAATTCCTCGATACTACTGTTTTATGATGCTACCTAGGAAAGGGAAGATTTTGACAGATGAGTAATGAATAGGGGCCCAGTATCTGATAGAGTTTAAAAATATTCCCAAGCCGGGTGCGGTGGCTCACGCCTGTAATCTCAGCATTTGGGAGGCTGAGGTGAGAGGATTGCCTGAGCCCAGGGGTTTGAGACCAGCCTGGGCAACTTGGTGAGACTTCATCTCTACAATAAATCATAAAACAGATAAGTTGGGTGTGGTGGTGCGTGCCTGTAGTTCCATCTACTTGGAAGGCTGAGGCAGAAGGGTTGCCTGAGCCCAGCAGGTCGAGGCTACGATGGCCATGGTGGCCGTGAGTGTGCCACTGCACTCCAGCCTGGGTGACAGAGTGAGACTCTGACTCAAATATATATACATCTACTGTCAAGTAAATCCCATTCCAATTATCCATATCAATGAAAGAAAAAAATATATGCAGTTAATACAAAAGATGACAGAATTCCGAAGCCTGTACTCTTTAATATACATGGCCTTGTTAAGTACTTCAGTAGATTTACTTCCTTGTGAAATATGATCTTATTACCTGTAGCTTGAAAAACGTGGAAGGTAGGCTAATCACTTTTAGGCATGGAAAAGTGGATAGCTCACATAGGCATTTTGTAAAACCCGAGACTTATATGAATCCTCATTTTCTATAGAACTCTGTTCTTCAACATGGTCCTGAAACTATGCTCATAAAATTTGTGTATGGTTTCTTCTTGCAGTTGTGTGTGTGTGTGTGTGTGTGTGTGTGTGTGTGTGTGTATGTGTATGTAGGGTAGGATCTACTATTCTCATCACTAAGCACACTTCATTCTAAAATTATAAATCCTAATCTCCTAAAAATAAGAGAAAATTCATGTATATGAAACACAAATATGAAGACATTCACTGGAGAAATTAGATATTACAGCTTTTGGAAGTAAGATAGTAATATTGTAGCCATTCCTAATTGATAGGATGTATTCAGATTTATTATCACATACTTGGAGATAATTGCAAATGGAATATAACTGGTATTAAAATGTTTTAAAGAAATAAGTTTTATATCAAAAATAGTGATTTTCTTTTGTAATGAGTTCATACATAGTCTCCATGAATAATTAAAAAAATTTAAATCTTTTTATTGTGAAAAATATATCAAACATACCTATAGCTTAGTGAATTACAATAAACTTAACAAACATGTAACTGAGACCCAGCACTCTAGAAGTCACTGATGTGTTGCTTCCTAGGTTCATTTCCTCCTCCTTGAAGAAAACCACTGTCCTCATTTTTATGGTAAACATTTTTTTGCTATTATTTATAGTATTGCTGTCTAAATATAGAACTTAAATACTATAATTTGGTTTTGACCTCTCTGCACTTTATTTATTTTTGTATTTCCCTACTGTATCTGCAGATGTTTGTTTTTAATTTATTTTATTATAGAGATGTGGGGTACAAGTGAGGATTAACTACATAAGTAGACTGCATACAGGTGAAGTTTGGGCTTTTCTCTGAACTTTATATGAATGTAATCACACAGTGTGTATTCTTTTTACCAGGCTCCTTTCACTCACCCATGTTGTCCTGCTATACTTCATTCATGTCACTACATAAAGTTTCCAGTATATGATGACATCTCTGCTGTTGATGGACATATGGGGTGGTATCCAGCCTCCTAGGTGACCCCAAACCCCTGTCTCCTAGTAGTCACACCATTGTCTAATTCACTCCCCATTAAGTAGGACTCACCTGTGTAAACAATAGATTATTACAGAAATAACAGAGTGTGATTTCTGAGATTAGTCATAAAAGACACTGTGGTTTCCCTTTTGCTCTCTTCAGTGTCATCTGCAGTGGAGAAAGCCGGCCACTACGTTGTGAGGACACTCAAACAGTTCTATGGAGAGGTGCAGACGTAAGGAACTATCCACAGCTGAGTGAGTCAGTCACTTTGTAAGTGGATCCTCAAATCTCAGTGAGCCATCAAGTGATTGAAGTCTCAGCCAACAGCTTTATTGCAATGTCATGAGAGATCTTGAGCCAGAGTCCCCTGCTAAGCCACAGAAACTGAGATAGCGAATATTTACTGTTTTAGGTCACTAATTTGTTTTGGTCATTTAATACGTAGCAATAGATAACTAATACAGATTCCAGTTTGGGGTGATTACATACAATTTTGTTTTGAACCTTCTCTACCTATACTATGTGAAATCATTTTCCTAGGAGTGGGAGTGCTGGGTGCAGAGGTTTGAGTATCTTTCACATTAGCAGATATTGCCCTACATTTTCAAGTATTTTACATTCCAACCATCCACTTACAGCTGCCCCATGTATCCACATCTGTACCACACTTGATATGGCCAATCTCCTGAATTTTAATCATTCTGTTGGATGTTCAGTGGCATCTTATTGCAAATTTTAATTTGTATTACCAAGGGGATTAAAAATGTTGAGCACATTTTTATATGTTTACCAGCAGTCTTGGTTATTTTTTCAGTATAAAAACTGTTCCCTCCAAACCACCAATTTCTAGGCTGTTAGGAATATGAAACTATTCTTTCTCTTCTCTTAGCTATGTCCAGCATAACCGCTGATTGTGCTTGAGTCTTGTTGCTGTCAGTAGTTTCAGTTTACCTGCTTATATTCTGAAGTTTGTGGGGATATACTAATTTTTGTTACAGATGTTGTCCATGAGTTTTCAATTTTACCATTCTATTTGATCTGTTTTTGTGAGATATTTGGAAAGATTCAAAACTAGGTAGCCATAAATATTTGTCATACCTTAGTCATTTTATTTATTTATTTATTTATTTGAGTTGGAATCTCACTCTGTTGCCAAGGCTGGAATGAAGTGGCATGCTCACGGCCACTACAGCATCGACCTGCTGGGCTCAGGTGATCCTTCTGCCTCAGCCTCCCAAGTAGCTGGAACTACAGGCATGCACCACCACACTTGGCTAATTTTTTGTTTTATTATAGAGACTAGGTCTTGCCATGTTGCCCAGGTTGGTCTCACACCCATGGGGTCAGGTAATCCTCTCACCTTACCTCCCAAAGTGTTGGAATTACAGGCATGAGCCACTGCACCCGGCTAGTCATTTGATTTTAATTTCAGTAACTATACTTTTTCATCCCTGAAGGTTTTATTTTTTTCAAATGTTTTGCTCATTCTTCAAGAAAACTATTTACTGAAGTATCATGTACACAAAACAAAACATATAAATCATAAATATGCAAAAATTCTTCACTAAAGTATTACATACATACAGCAAAGTATATAATTCATAGTTATGCAGCTCAATGAATTGCACAAAGTGAACAAATGTAACTTTATACAAATCATGCAGTTAGTACTCTCTTGTGTTTGGCTTTTTGTCTCTTACAATTTTATGTTTGAGTTGTTTGCTATCTTGTTGTAGATTTGCATTTTCATTGATGTATAGTATTCCATTGTGTATGTATATTTCACTTCAGTGGGCTGAATCATATTCCATTCCACTATGAACAGGCTGTGATTTACTTATTCGTTCCACCATTGATGGACATTTTCATTCCCCTAGGTTTTTGCTTTTATAAATAGTCCTTCAATAAACAATCCTGTACATAGTTTTTGGTGAACTTATATATGCATTTCTATTAGATTTCTCAGGAGTAGAAAAAGAGAATACATTTTGCAGTTCATTTTATGAGATGAGCATAGCCTTGTTCCTAAAATTATGAAACACTAATTACAAGAAAGGAAAGTTACAGATCAATATATCTTCTGAGCATTGATGCAAATATACTTATCAAACATTAGCAAACTGAATCCAATATAGAAAAGGAGGATACATCACAACTGAGTGGGATTTAGTCCAGGAATACAAGATTGGTCAACATTAAAAAAATCAACCATAAAAAATTTTTAAAAAATCAACCAATGTAAAATTACTACATTAGGAGGAAAAAGGGCAAAATTACACAATCATTTTGATAGACATATAAAAACAGAGATAAAATTCAACATTCATTAACAAAGAAGAGTCATAGTACACTAGGAAAAGAAGGGAACTTCCTCAGTCTACCTTGGTAATTTTTGATAGTCTCTAATTTATTGATCTTTTTTTATTATGGTAAAATATGCATGATATTTACATCTTAACCATTTGTAAGTATACAATTCAGTGGCATTAGTTACATTCACAATAGTGCATTCCCATCCCCATCATCATTATTTTTACCCAAAACTTCAACCACAACAGAAATGCTGTACCCATTAAACAATCATTCCCCTTCCCTCAACCCCCACCATCCCTTGGTAATCTCTAGTCTGCTTTCTGTCTCTATGAATTTGCCTTTTCTAGGTACCTCATGTAATTGCAGTCACAAAATATTTGTCCGTCTGTATCTGGCTTATTTTACTAAGCATAGTATTTTCAAGACACATTCAAGTTGTACCATATATCAAAATTTCATTCCCCATAATAGAATAGCATTTCATTTTGTGTATATATCACAATTTGTTTTTTTCCACATTTTGGCTATTGTAAATAATGTTGCCATGAACACTGGTGTACAATCTGAGTTTCTGCTTTCAGTCATGTTAGGTATATTTCAGTTATTTTGTATCATATGGTAATTCTATGTTTAAAGTTTTGAGAAACTCAAACTTTTTTCTTTTTCTTTTTTTTTTTTTTTGAGTTGGAGTCTCACTTTGTTGCCCAAGCTGGAGTGCAGTAGCATACTCAACAGCCACCACAGCCTCAACCTGCTGGGTTCAGGTGATCCTTCTGCCTCAACCTTCCAAGCAGCTGGAACTACAGGAGTGCGTCACCATGCCTGGCTTATTTTTTGATTTATTGTAGAGATGAGGTCTCACCAAGTTGCCCAAGCTGGTCTCACACCCCTAGACTCCGGCAATCCTCTCACTTCAGCTTCCCGGAGTGCTGGGTGTGAGCCACTGTGCCCGGCTTCAAACTTTTTTCATAGTGGCTGCTCCATTTTATATTCGCATCAGTAATGCACAAGGGTTCCAAATTCCCTACATCTCACCAACACTTGTTATTTTCCATCACTGACTTATAGTCATCCTAGTAGGTGTGCAGTGGTATCTCACTGTGGTTAATATTTGGTTAAGGATTTTTGCATCCATGTTTATGAGAGATATTAGTCTGTAGTTTTCTTTTCTTGTGATATTTGTTTTTCATATTAGCATAATGCTGGTTCATAGAATAAGTTAGGCAGTATTTCCTCTGCTTGTATCTTTGGAAAGCTATTATAGAGAATTGGTATAATTCCTTTCTTAAATGTTTGGTAGAATTTACCAGTGATCTTATCTGGGCCTGGTGTTCTGTTTAATAATGTTACAAATGATTTTTACTAGGTGTAGGGATATTCTAATTATCTCTGTTGTCTGTTCCTATCTTTGTCTTCCACTCCTTTTCTGCCTTTTATGGGTTTAATTGAACATGTTATATTATTCCATGTTCTCTCCTTTCATAGTATATCAGTTATTCTTCCTTTTTAAAAACATTTTTTAGTAGTTGACCTAGAGTTTGCAATATACAGTTACTTATAATTAATCCAAATCCACTTTCAAGTAACACTACATACATATATATATATTATTTTATTTTATTTTTTTGAGTCAGAGTCTCACTCTGTTGTCCAGGTGGCATGCTTACAGCCTCTGCAGCCTCAACCTGCTGGGCTCAAGCAATCCTTCTGCCTCAGCCTTCCAAGTAGCTGGAACTATAGGCATGCGCCACCATGTCTGGCTAATTTTTTTACGATTTATTATAGAGACAAGGTCTCACCATGTTGCTCAGGCTGGTCTCAAACCCCCGAGCTCGGGCAATTCTCTCGCCTCCACCTTCCAAGGTGCTGGGATTACAGGCATGAACCACTGTGCCCGGTCCAAATAACACTATATTACTTCATGTTTAGTGAGTACCTTATAATAACACTATAATTCCATCCTCCTGTCCCTTGAATCATTGCTGTCATTCATTTATTCATTTCATTTATATATAAACTTATATAACCTATATACACACACACACATACATGATCACAATGCTATTATTATTATTATTATTTTTAATAATTTTTTTTTTTTTTTGAGTTGGAGTCTCACTCTGTTGCCCAGACTGGAGTGTAGTGGCCGCTCCCGGCCACCGCAGCCTCAACCGATCCTTCCACCTCAGCCTTCCAAGTAGCTGGAACTACAGGTGCGCGCTACCATGCCTGGCTAATTTTTTGATTTATTGTAGAGATGAGGTCTCACCAAGTTGCCCAGGCGGGTCTCCAACCCGCGGGCTTAGGCAATTCACTCACCTCAGCCTCCCAAGGTGTGGGATTACAGGCTGAGCCACCGAGCCTGGCTCACACTGCTATTATTATCTTGAAAACTTATCTCTCAGATCAATTAATAACAGAAAAAAATAACAGTTTTCATTTTTATCTTCACTTCATTTTCTTTCCCTTTAAATAACTTTTTTTAACATTTCTTGTAAAGCAGGTCTATTTGCAACAAATTTCCTCAATTTTTGTTTGTCTGAGATATCTTTATTTGAAGAATAATTTCACAGGGTACCGAATTCTAGGGTTTTAAAAAATCTCTCAACAGTTTAAATATTTCATTCAATTTTTTTCTTGCTTGCATAGTTTCTGAGAAAGTCATAAGTAATTCTTATCTTTGCTTCACTATAGGCAAGGTGTTTTTTTTCTTCTGGCTTCTACCAGGATTTTGTTGTTGTTGTTGTTATATTTGATTTCCTATAGTTTTAACATGATGTGTCTAGCTGTAATTTATTATTATTTTTTGTCATTTATCTTGCTTGGTGTTCTAAGAGTTTCCTGGATCTGTGGCTTGGTGTCTGATTTTTTATTTTTTTTTTAGTTGAAGTATCACTCTGCCGCCCAGGCTGAAGTGCAGTGGCATGCTCACGGCCACTGCAGCCTCGACCTCCTGGGCTCAGGTGATCCTTCCACTTCAGCCTTCCAAGTAGCTGTAACTACAGGCATGCACCACCATACCCAGCTAATTTTTCTTGATTTATTGTAAATCAATTGTAAGTTGCCCAGGCTGGTCTTGAACCTCTGGACTCAGGCAATCCTCTCACCTTGGCCTCCCAAAGTACAGGGATTACAGGCATGAACCACCACGCCCAGCCTGGTGTCTGACGTAAAATTGAAGAATTCTCAGTCATTATTGTTTCAAATATTCTTTCTATTTCTGTTTCTGTTATTCCCAATATATGTATGTTAAACATGTTTTGTAGTTATCCCACAGTTCTTAGACATTCTGTTCTTTTTTTTGTTAGATTTTCAGTGTTGAAGATTTTCATTGAGTTATCCCCAAGCTCAGAGATTGTCTGCAGCTGTGCCAATTCTACTAATAATGTCCACCAAAGGCATTATTTATGTCTAGTCTGTATTTTTGATCTCTAGAATTCATTACTGGTTCTTTCTTAGAATTTCCATCTCTTTGTTTATATTGTCCATCTCCTTGCTGTCTACTTCATCCATTAGAGCCCTTAGTATATTAATCATAATTGTTTTAGATTCTCTGACAGTTCCTGTTATTTCTTAGTCTGGTTCTGAGGCTTGCTCTGCTATTCAAACTGGTTTTTTTTTTTTGGTCTTTTAGTATATTTTGGTAGTTATGCATAATTTACTGGGCAAAAGAAGTTGCTGTAAATAGGACTTTGGTAATATTGTGGTAAGGTGTAGGAGCAAGAGACTCAAGGTACAGTCCTATGATTAGGTCTTAGTCTTTTTGTCATCTGTGCTTCTGAACTGTGAAAGTCACTGTGCCTCTCAGACCCTCTATTCCCCTTAGGTGGGACAGGTTGGCTAGAGTGGGTTGGAGTTGGGTATTTCCCTTCCCCAGGTCTGTGAGGCTCTGATAAACCCCAGCACGTTAGGTTCTGACTAAATAGTTTCTCCTGAGAGCAAATCTTGCTGAGAAGAACAGAATGTTGGTGTATTTAAAAAATGGTTCCTCCACTCTCTGCAAGAATCATGAGGGGATTTTTCTCCAATATTCACTATGAGAACTTAGAAGAGTTCCAGGAGATAAAAGTGTGGGATTCTCCCCCAAACCCCAAGACTAGATCATCTGGAATTTTTATGTCTCAGACTTACTTGTCCATAGGGAGCCTCCACCAATTCATCAATCACAGTTCAATTTTCTTTACCTGGGCACTGGTTCCTGTGGAGATTTTAGTGCTTGGGTTTTTACTCATGTATGTTGTGCTTCTCTGTATTTGCCTGTCTCTCCAATTTTGGGAGCAGTTGTTTGCCCTATGACCTCACTTCTCTTATAGATCTAAGAAGAGTCGTTGATTTTTCAATTTACTCAGGTTTTTACTTGTTAGGACAGAGTGGAAATCCCCAAGCTTCTTGCCTGCTAGAGTGGAAACTGGAGCATTTGTTAATTTCTTGGAGATCCTAATGTGAGAATCTCAGGTTAATCTAACCACCTTGTAATAAGTTTCATCTCTTATATCAGTATTGGTGTTGGAATTTGCTTCAGAGAATATCAGATTTTGTATTTCATTATTGCTCATGATCAAGTTTCAGCTTGATAATTTTTTTCTCATTCTGTTTAGGTTCTTCCAATTTTTTAAAAATCAACAACTTTTATTATTAGTTACACATTTTTTAAAAATGTAGCAAATGGGATAAGGTAGTATAAAAAACAACAACAACCAGGTTTGTACATGTCCTATCTCCATCTGGGATCAGGCCCTTCTGACATCAGGTGCAGCAGCTGCACTTGTCCAGTGCCTCTTTGCAGACACAGCCCTGGGCACACTTGGCACAGCCTATGGGGCAGCAGGAGCAGCAGCTTTTCTTGCAGGATGTGCATCTGCACTCTTTGCACTTGCAGGAGCCAGAGGTACAGGAGCAGTTGGTGTCCATGTTGAGCCCAGATGAGGTTGGAGTTCCCGGCGAGAGGGAAGAAGGAGCAGGACACGTGGGAGGATTGTGGTTCTTTCAATTTTATCTCACTTTTTTTTTTCAGATTGCAAGCAAATTATTAAAAAGCAATTTAACTTTATGTTTTTCAGTATGTATTTTTATTTTAATGATAGAACCTTTCTGAGAATATGATCTGCCATGCTGTAGAAAAAGGAACTCTTTTCTTTGTGGTCTTTTAAAATAATGCATTTTCTTTTCTCTCTCTCTCTCTTTTTTTTGAATCTGAGTCTCCCTCTGTCACCTAGGCTGAAGTGCAGTCGCACACTCACAGCCACTGCAGCCTCAACCTGCTGTGCTCAGGTGATCCTTTCACCTCAGCCTTCCAAGTAGCTGGAACCACAGGCATGTACCTGGCTAATTTTTTTTTTAAATTGTAAAGATGAGGTCTTGCCATGTTGCTCAGGTTGGTCTCGAACTCCTGAGCTCAGGCAGTCCTCTCGCCTCCGCCTCCCAAAGTGCTGGGATTATCGGTGTGAGCCACTGTGCCTGGCTAATATTACATTTTCTCTAACATTCTTTGCCATTAGGGATAAGCAATTAAATTTGTTTTTTCAATCCCTAGAGTTGATCTTAGACTAAAATGTATATTCAAGTCACCTTTCATGTTTTATATATTTTTATTTCCTCCTTTTCTGGATGATCTTTATATGTAGGTTACATACTGATTCCTTTCTATTCTGCTATCTTTAAATGTGGGAAGCTATATATGAAACAAAGAATTTACTCAAAGATAGTATAGGGAAAGATTGGTAGATTTGCATCTTATATTTAGACATATTATATCAGACCATGTTTTTACAGCCAAGCTATTGTATTTACCTCCTTCAGGACAAGTCTGTCCTCAGCTTTCTGTGTCCTCTCTCCCTTTCAGGCTATGCAGGATGTTAGATTGGCTTAGAGTATACATGATTCTTTGCATGGTTAACTTAGGATCTTTAACATTACATACAGTAGATTCTCCATAAATTTTATTAAATGAGTGAATAATTAGAAGAAAATTCAACTGCCTAATGAACTTATTAATCTGAATAGCTCATCAGCACCTTATAATTAATATAATTAATACTGAATTAATTATCTTTTCCATGCAATGGTTTCTCCTCTTGAATTACCCATTCTTCTATCATCCATCCATCTATCTATCTATCTATCTATCATCTATCAATTAATCATCTCCATTCCCTCTTTTTATTCTTACTGTCATTTCCTTAGTGCAGGTCATTACCATTTATTGCTTCACCATTACTATAGCCTCCGCGTTTTTCATCTTGAACCTTGACAATCTGGATACCACGCTGTTGACAGAATCACCATTCAAGGTGGAGGCAATTAAGCCAAAATGATTTTTAAAACTTGCCATATCTTTGTTTAATGATTATAATATAGTAGCGGAAACATGTTGAGTATTTACCCAAAGGAAAATAAATAATATCAAAAAGGTACATGCACTCACATGTTTATTGCAGTACTATTCACAATAGCAAAGATATGGAATCAACCTAAGTGTCCATCAATGGATGATTGGATAAATAAAATGTGGTATGAATGTACCATAGAATATCATTCAGCCATAAAAAGAATGAAACCATGTCTTCTGCAAGAACATGGATGGAATTAGAGGCCTTTATCTTAAGTGAAATAATTCAGAAACAGAAAGTCAAATACTGTCTGTTCTCCCTATATTTGGGAGCTAAATAATGTGTATACATAGACATAAGAGTGTGGAACGATAGACAATGGAGACTCAGAAGACTGAATGGTGGCTAAGGGTGGGTGATGAGAAATTACTTACTGGGTACAATGTACATTATTTGGGTGATGGCTACACTAAAAGCCCAGACTTCGCTACTACACAATATAGCTATTTAACAAAATTGTACTTGTACCCATTATATTTATACAAAAAAGTAGTGGAAATAGAAATACATAAATGTTTGCTGCAAATGACTGTGCTATTGTACCATGTGCACAGAAAGGTGCTTACTGAAGTTAGCACATAAGAGCAGAATTATTGATTTTTATGTGTCATACATCTGGATTATTTCCTTGAAAGGGGAATAAAGAGTTGTTGTTTTTGTTTGTATTTCATAAGCATTGCCTGGCTCAGGGAGCAGGAAAAGGAAAAGGATGCATGCTAAGGGGAAACTGAATGAATGACCAAGGATAAATAATAGAGACTTACCTTCAATAATTTGACTCTAGATGAAAACATGTGAACATTTTAATCTTACTGGTTGGTTCATATAAAGATTGGTGAGAGCCTCTGCTATCTTGTAAAAGCTTCTTAGCATAATCAGGAATAAGTTCATAGAAATAATTATTCAAAAGGAGCTTAATATAAATGCTCAATAAACATCAATAACTTATTGAAAAAATTATCGAGGACATGCGGCAGAACAAGAAATTTGACTTAACACAAGTGCTACAAATTAGTGCAACATATATTACCTGGGAAAGTTGTTTCAATGAATTCTTTGAACCCTTTTACTTTATTTTCATCTGCATCAATCTTAATCTTAGCCACCAGAGTGTACACATTACCACATTTTTTCTTAAGGTGCTGAGGTGTGCCTAGGCACGTGAACCTTCCCTTTACCATGATGGTCAGCCTAGTACAGGGGGTCTCACATTCTTCCATGCTAGGGGGACAAAGGAGATAGAGCTAGAGATTCCCTTTAAAGGACAAATTCTATATTTCCATAGAGCCAGAATTATAAGGCTTGGAATTGGAAGCTTTTGTGTTGCAGTTGATTACCACTGAGAACATGCTTAGGAAGAGATTTTATTTTATTTTTTTTTTGAGTTGGATTCTCACTCTGTCACCCAGACTGGAGTGCAGTGGCCGCTCCTGGCCACCGCAGCCTCAACCTGCGGGCTCCAGCGATCCTTCCGCCTCAGCCTTCCAGGTAGCTGGAATTACAGGTGCGCGCTACCACGCCTGGCTAATTTTTTGATTTATTGTACAGATGAGGTCTTGCCAAGTTGCCCAGGCAGGTCTCGAACCCATGGGCTCAGGCAATCCACTCACCTCAGCCTCCCAAGGCACGGGATTACAGGCTGAGCCACCGAGCTCGGCTAGGAAGAGATTTTAAAATTCAAAGTAGTTGATGCCTAAATCCACGATAGGAACAGTTCCCTAACTTCCTATCTTCTCTGAATTCTTGTTTCCAGAAATCAACAGGGGATTCTTAGCTGAACCCTTTAGCAGGTTCATTTCCTACCCATGGTCCCTCCTCTGTAGCTCATATGCTTAGATAAGTTCTGAATCATATTCCTGGATCCAACAAATTCCATCCCATACCCATTGCAACACCTTATAACTTCCAATGAAGACTCTCAATAGATCATACCTGTGGGAAGTTATGATAACAGTTTTACCAGTTTTACAGCTCCATTTAATAGTATCCTAGAGCAAGTGCTGGGCTACTGGGTCCATGCCAGTAGATGACTCATCCAGGAAGACAACTGAAGACTTTCCCATTAGGGCATTCAGTCTACGTTTGCATCCTCTACTTTGTGGTCAAAAAAGAAGACAATAAATGAATGAGAAAGAAAAAGACAAAGATTTACATGTCATTAATTAATAGGACATAATGAGCTCATACATCTAGAATGCTAATTTCTTATGACTAACAAAGCAGCTGGTTCAAGTTCAAGTATGTATATCAACTCATTTTCATCAAAATTGCATTTTTTGGGTATTTTGTTTTTTCATCATTATTTGGGAAATACTTTTGTTTTTGGAAGGCAAAAACCAGAAAAAGACCGGGATGAAGGTGCTCTTTTTTGAAATGGAAAGGCTAAGCCGGGCTCGGTGGCTCAGTCTGTAATCCCAGCACTTTGGGAGGCTGAGGCAAATGGATTGCCTGAGCCCACAGGTTCGAGATCAGCCTGGCCAACTTGGTGAGACCTCGTCTCTACAGTCAATCAAAAATTAGCCAGGCATGGTAGCACAAGCCTGTAGTTCCAGCTACTTGGAAGACTGAGGCGGAAGGATTGCCGAACCCAGCAGGTCAACGATGGAGTGGCCGTGAGTGTGCCATGGCACTCCAGCCTGGGCAACAGAGTGAGACTACAACTCAAAAAACAAAAAAAAAACAAAAAAAACAAAAACAAAAATAAATAAATAAATAATAAAAGAAATGCAAGGCTAATTTCTGCAAAAGATTAACTTCATACAAATGGGATCTGCCTTATTCCTGATATCTGAACCTTGACATTAGGTTGTTTCTTTTCTTTTTTTTTTTGA
Source organism: Tarsius wallacei (assembly GCA_963574415.1). Classification (NCBI taxonomy): domain Eukaryota; kingdom Metazoa; phylum Chordata; class Mammalia; order Primates; family Tarsiidae; genus Tarsius; species Tarsius wallacei. The sequence continues at coordinate 16,301 of CAUYQG010222203.1, forward strand.
GTTGGAGACTCACTCTGTCACCCAGACGGGACATGCAGCGGCATGTTCCCGGCCACTGCGGCCTTGACCTGCTGGGTTCTGGCCATCCTTCCACCTCAGCTTTCCAAGTATCTGGAACTACAAGGGTGTGCTACCATGCCCAGTTAATTTTTGATTTATTGTAGAGACGAGGTCTCACCAAGTTGCCTGGGTGGATCTTGAACCCACGGGCTCAGGCAATCCACTCACCTCAGCCTCCCAAAGTGCTGGGATTATAGGCTGAGCCACCGAGCCTGGCCGACATTAGGTTATTTCATAGTCATTGCCTCTGTGTGACAGAGAGGCTTAGGTTGAATTTGCAGGCATTCATTATAAAGAGTGAAAAACAGGTAGGTAGCTTAATAATTGCAACAGCATGATGTCTTACCTGTATGTGCAAACAAACTCATCAGCATAGCTTTCCAGGAGCAATGAATACAAAAAGGCTTCCACATACTTGTAAATGTCTGGCTCAGGGACCCCCCACAGCCTGGTATACATGATCATCAATTCCTGACCTGTCATGTGGTTCAGCACGCAGTCAGATTGAGGACAATAGCTAATTCTTGATCGAACCTGGATCAAGAGGGTATTCATAAGCATTAGATCCATATAAACTATTCCACTGAACAAACAGTTCACATGGATGAAATAGATGACCTGAGTTTTCTAGTTCATTATACTAAGGTTTGCTACCCTTGGAGCACCTACCAAGAATTATTTCTTTTCTAGTCTACAGAATCCTTACAGAATTCATGAAGTAAAATTCAATAATAACATTTCTTACTAGAATTTTTATATATATTTGTTGTACACTACTGTGTGCCCAAGAAATATATATATATATATATATATATATATATATATATATATATTTGGTTAGATGAATTTGCCTATTTAAATATTATTAGAAAAGACCATTTTATACATTAAAATAACATAGGATTCTACTTTCAGTAACGGCCAAGTAACTTCTGTTGGACCAACCCTCCCAAAGATAACAATGATAAGCCATATATATGCAAATGTTATATATAAAGCATATATAGCTATATATTCATGTATTTATATGCAAATGTTATACTTTTATATAAACTTTGGTCAAGTTAATGCTAAAAGAACTAAGCTGAGGTACCAGCTTATGTCTAAAACAGAGTTTATAGTGTGAGTTCAGCCATCTTCAATGTCTGTTGAAAACATTTTAAAACTTTGTGAAGGCATATTATAGAATCAAAATTCTCTACAGTGTACTTTGCACAACGTCCAGGAGAGAATCCAAAATTAATAGACAAATGAAGAAACAGACAACCATTACCTCTTGCCTATTTTTGCCTTTTCTTCAAAGAAAAGACACTCAATGAAGACTGACCCCAAAATGACCAAACTACTTTAATAACTAGAAAAGAATTTCAAATAAACTCTTATAACTATGCTCAAAAATAGTAAGGAAAACTAAAAAAATGCTTGTAATAAAAAGATAGGAAATCACTGCAGAAACAGAAACCGTATTAAGAAACCAAATGGAAATTCCTAAACTAAAAATTTTAATATCTGATGTGAAAAATTCACTGGGCAGAATTAATATTAGGTAATATTAAGAAGAAGGACTTAAATTTAAAGGTAAACCTATATAAACTAATTAGCCTAAAAAATGCAGAAAGACTAACAGAGCCACAGTATCTCTGTGTGGTACAAGACTAAAAGAACTAACATATGTAAAACTGGACTCCCAGAAAGCGAGAAAAGAAAGAGTTGAGGAACATAAATTTTTTTGCTGAATATTTCCCATATTTTGTGGAAAACATAAATTTATAGATTCAAAAAGCTCAGTGAATCCCAAGAAGGATAATAATGAAGAAAGCCATGCTTAAAATAACATAGTCAAACTTCTGAAAACCAAAAAAAGAGAAAATCTTAAATACATCCAGGGATAAACAACAAAAATTTTTGCAAAAAAAAAAAAAATATATATATAAATTTCTGCTTACTTCTAACTTTGGAAACTAGAAGACAGTAGCACATTTTTGAAGTGCAGACTTTTATATCCAGCAAAAATGTTCTTTAAAAGTAAAGGTAGTTTTATTTGTAATATCTCGCAAACTGGAAACAATCCAAAAATGTCCATTAACAGGTAAATGAATAAACAAATTGTGGTGTATCCATTCAATAGAATGCAGCTTAATAATACAAAGAACTGACCAAAATACATGAAACAACATGGATAAATTTCAAAGCAGTTATGCTGAGTGAAAGAACTCTATAAAATGCATATTAATGCACAGTGGCAGAAAGTACACCAGTGGTTGCCTAAGGAGGAGAGGGTGAGAAGCAGGAGGGAGTGATTACAAAGGGACACACAAAAACTGTTGGGAGTGTTAGATACACTGACTGTCTTGCTTGTGTGATGGTTTCGTGGTTATATTTATTTGTCAAAATTTATCAAACTGTGCCATTTAAATATGTTCTTTCCACTGTATATCAATTATTTATTAAAAACTTATTAAAGAAGTGATAAAATAAAACCTGTTCAGAAAATAAAACTTCATTTAATTGGTAATTAAAAAATGTATGAACTTTCAATTGATAATTTAAAAATTTCTAAAAACTATGCCAGAGCTTATGAGATACTATTATTCAGCAATCAGGGAGTAATGTATAATCTTGCATACTAATCTTTATAAAAAAAGAAAGAATAAAAAGAACTTAAGCACCAGAATTAGAAAAAAACCGAAAATGAATAGAAGGAAATAGAAACAAATTAATATAAATGTAGGCAATAAGTGCACAAATTAATAAATTAAAAGTGTAAAGTCAGTTAGCCAACAAGTTGAGTCAAACATCTAGAATTTGGTAAAAATTATAAAATGGATAAAAAGCAAAGAGAACACCAATACAATGAAAATAAGTGATTAAGGGGTAATAGCTAAGCTCAGGTGATCCTTCTACCTTCGCCTTTCAAGTAGCCGGAACTACAGGTGCGTGCTACCATGCCTGACTAATTTTTTTTTTAAAATTTATTGTAGAGATGAGGTCTCTTCAAGTTGCCCAGGCTGGTCTCAAACTCATGGGCTCAGGTAATCCTCTCACCTCGGCCTCCCAAGGTGCTGGGATTACAGACGTGAGCCACTGCACCCGGCCAATGGTTGGTATTTTTAACAAGGAGGCAGAAATATTAAAACAAGTCTAGAGATGTCACTTGGGTTAGTCAGAAGAGAGAATTGTTTGTTTTTGTGATTGCAGAATATCCTTTTCTCTGTCTTTGTTTTAGGTATAGTTATAGAGTGGGCATTTTTCTATCTTGTTCCATTAAGTTGTTGCCTTGACTAATTATTGTTTAGTCTATGAGAACTATTTATGTTCTGCCTAAAACACTATATGTGTCCAAGATAAAATTTGTTGTTAGATGATGTTATGAAATTTGCTGTTTATTTTCATTGTCAAAAGCAGTCGGGCTCAGTGGCTCAGGCTGTAATCCCAGCACTTTGGGAGGCCAAGGCGAGTGGATTGCCTGAGCCCATGAGTTCTCCAACTAAAAAAAACAAACAAAAAACCAACCATCAACAAATTTCCCCTACTTCCTGACAGCCTCCAGTCATCACTTCTTTCTCATCCCCAGAACAAGACCACATATCTTGTAATAAGTCACTCTCCTCTTACCCTGATCCCCCATTCCTCTAGTGTGTACTTTCCTGTGCTGCAGCAAGCTAAATAAACCTAACTTTGTTTGCCTACAGGTACGTTTCTAGTGACCTTTGGCTAGTGAGTTTCACCCTAGCAATGACTTAGAATGAAGTACGTAAAAGAGAAGATTGATATATTTACATACCTAAAAGTTTCTGCAGGTCAAAAATAATATGAACAAAGTCAGGATGCAAACAAAATGTTTTCGCAGCTTGTATTACATACATTAGTAAAATATGAAGAATTTTAAAAAATTAATAAAGAAAATGTCAAAATTAAAACATATATAAAAGATATGAATAGACTATTCACATGAATGCAAATGTAAATAAGTTTTAAGTGTATTATAAAAACTATGTAACTTCACATAAGAAGAGAAAAAAACTAAACAAAATCAAAAAGTTAAACACCACATGATCTTACTCATGTGAGGAAGCAAAAAGTTGATCTCATAAGAGAAAAAGTAGAACAGAGGAAACTAGAGACTGGGAAGGGTAGGGGGAGGTGGGAATGGGAAGAGATTTACTAAAGTATACAAAATGATGGCAAGATAGGAGGAGTAAGTTCTAGTGTTTGATACCACTGTAGGATGGCTACAGTTAACAATAATATGTTCTACAGTTTCAAACAGCTAGAAGGAGGATATTGAATGTTTCCAACACAAAGAAATGATAAATGTTTAAGATGATGGATATCATCTCAATTATCCTGATATGATCACTATAATTATATGTATAAAACATTGTATGTGCCCCATTAATATGTATAATTATTGTGTCAATCAAAAAGAAAATTAAGGAAAAGCATATTTAAGAAAACCCTACCAGACTAGGAAAAATCCAAAAGACAGAGCACACAGAGTCTGTTGTGGTCAGTATAGAGAATCAAGCATTCTCTAATATTGTTGGTGTAGTGCAAATTTACATAACCACAGATGGAAAGCAATTTGACAAGGCCCAGAAGATTGTATGTAGTATACTATGTTTTGTCTAGTAAAATAGATCTTTATATTTATCGTTATGTACATAAAAAACTGTGGAATAATAAAGTGGTTAACTTTTTGTGTGGGGTTAGGAAGGGATGAGGCAAAGGTAGGTAGGAGAAGAATCAAGACTTGCTACTTTTATGCTTTTAAAAATTGTTTTGATTTATGTTCCATATGCATGAATTCCTTCTTCTCTCATCCAGCTCCTGTTGCTGTTTTTAAATTTTTTTTACTGCTTTTCCTCACCATTTAAATATGCTCTAGTTGCCAAAAAATTACAACACTGTCCTTGGCATCTACTTAAACTCCGGGTGTAATTCTTTCTCTGCCCTTTGTTTGTTGGTTGCCTTTCTTCAATGTTGGGTGCATGCTCATTATTTCTCACTTCTCATTTTCTATTTGTCATCCCACTGCATCCAGGCTTTAGCAATTGGACCACCACCTTGTACCAGAGGCCATCTCTGCTTTCCTTAGGACAAGTGATGTGGGCCTCATTGCCAGCTGGGCAGTTGAATCATCTAGTTTCAAAATGTATTCTTATTGTCTACTTTCTCAGATCTCTCCTGGTACTAACTGTTGCAGGTAGGGTTACTTTGGGATCAACAGCTGTGGAAGGGAGCGGAAGGAATCAGGAATAAGCAGAGGGAGCAGTTAAATTGTGTAGCAGGCCAAATGACGTCCTCAAATGACCCCATGGGGAGCTGAAGTTGTCCAAGTGGCGTGGAGCTGACCAAACATTTTACTCTTGCCTTGTAAGTCAGTAGATATGGGCCATCCAAGGAGAGATGTCACTATGGGAGAGGAGGCTATCTGCAGCTGAAGCAATCCCTGAAGAGTATGACAGCTGATACAGTTTGGATATGTGTTCCCTTCAAATCTCATGATGAAATGTGACCTCCAGTGTTGGAGGTGGGGCCCAGTGGGAGGCGTCTGGGTTATGGGAATGCATTCCCCATGAGTGACTCAGTGTCCTCCACACAGTAATGAGTACATTCTCGCTCTATTTGTTCATTAGAGTTGATTGTTTAAAAGAACCTGGTATTTCTCTTTTTCACTCTCTCTTACCATGTAATATGCCTCCCCTTGTATTCCACCATAAATAAAAACTTCTTGAGGCCGCAATAGAAGTGTCCACTGGCATGATCGGATGCCAGTGCTGTGTAGAACCGGTAGCCAAACAAACCTCTGTTCTTCATAAATAGCAGCACAAACTTTATAGCCACACAAAATGAACTAACACAACAGCTGAAGGCTGTCCAAAGATAGCACTCCCAGAGGCTGGGGACAGCAACTCCTTCACTGAAGGGCGATCTGAAGGGTTCACTATAATACACACCACAGGAGGCATTCATTCAATCCCTTGGCTTTCTAAAACACCAGTAAAAATGTTTGCTTCCGGGATAAAGTACCAAGAACTCCTTTTGAAACACAGTGAAAGATCTGTACAGAAATTTTAGTGATAGATTAGATTGGGGCTAGGACATATGAAAAAAGATTAAAGAAAAAGTCCAAGCATTCTCAGTCGAACAATTGTATAGAGAATAGTGTTACTTACTGAGATAGGCAACAATGGGAGGTATTTGGGCAGTGAAAGAAGTGGAAAATGAAGATGTTAATAAGCAACTAAAATGCAACACTTTTGACAGTTTATTATGTACTAAGTACTGTGCACTTCATAAGTATTTTATTTTCTTAATACTTGTATGAAGTACAGTCTATTATTATTTGTGTAATGGGCATATTTGAAGAAATAATGGTTCCACACTTCCAAAATTTGCTGAAAAATATTAATTTATGCATCCAAGATTTTAAATGAACTCCAAATAGTTTACACAGAAATCCACACCTAGCCACATCATATTCAAATCACTGAAAGCCAAGGACAAACAGAAAATCTTGAAAGTGGATAGAGAAAAATAACCAATCACCTACAAGGGCAGCACGTAACTAATAGTTTACTTCTCATGAAGTCAATACTCCATGTTATAGTAACAGTGGGGTTCAAAAGGCAGTGGTGTGAAATATTCAAAGTGCTGAAAAAAAATATTAACCAAGAATTCTACATCCAATATCTTTCATACCTGGTGAAGTGTAATATGATTCAGGGGCTACTGTCCCAGCCTAAAAATTTAGGGCAGGCCAGGCATGGTGGCTCAAGCCTGTAATCCCAGCACTTTGGGGGATGGAGGTGAGAGGATTGCTTGAGCTCAGGGGTTCGAGACCAGCCTGAGCAACATGGTGAGACCTCGTCTCTACAATGAATCAAAAAATTAGCCGGGCATGGTGGCCCATGCCTGTGGTTCCAGTTACTTGGAAGGCTGAGATGGAAGAAACACCTGAGCCCAGCAGGTTGGGGCTGTGGTGCTCACTGCACTCCAGCCTGGCAATAGAGTGAGACTCTGACTTAAAAAAAAAAAATTGAGGGGCAAGAAAAAGTCTGGAGGTAACATTCATCTATTTAGTTCTAGGCAATAAGAAAAATCCTTTTATGTTGCTTAAAAACTTAAATTTCTTTTTGTTGGCATGTCTTACACCAGATATCTGCTTATTGAAGGAGCAAAATCTGTATTGGATTTGATATACAATTAGGTAGAACAGGACTGTTGGCCTAGGCACTAATAAACAATATATAACAGGCAACTGAAATTCTGGGTGAATACTATTCATAATAATCAATATTCCAGATGGCAACAGGAGCCATTATGGCCTCAAGATATCCTCTCTTCTGAAATATTAGAAATATGCAGACTCACAGAAGTTTTTGGCCAAGATTCAGAGCCATCCCAAATAGCATCGAGAGACAGAATTGAGATGAATGAGAAGTTACAAAGAGATAGATGTATTGAAAGGCAATTGTTTTCTGCCTCAACAGATGTTTAATCAAGCATAGACGAGCAGAGATTCGATTACTGAATGAATGGACCACTAAAATAATTTTTAAAATCCTAGGCAAAATTTATGTAAAATTATCAGTTATGTAAAGCAATAGTTAATAATCTGATTGGTAGAGGCCAAGAAGTTCAATAATGCAGCAGTTTTAAAGAAGTAAATTCTGTAATTACAACCAAACACATCAAAGACAGTGCATGAGTAAGACAGTGTTTTCTGTCATAGTTAATTCATTATAAATGGATTAATTCACACATTTTGGCCTAACATTGAGGTTTCTATTAGTTGCATCTGAAGCCCATGTTAGTTACTCACCTTACTCCATTTTAAGTTTGGTTGAGTTGTTAAATTGAAGCTCCATAGGGTCTTCTCGTCTTATTATTATATCTCCACCTCTTTATGGAGATGTCAGTTTCACTGATTGGAGGTCGGAGACAGTGAAACCCTCGTGTGGCCATTCATACAAGTCCTTATTTAGAGAACAAGTGATTATGCTACCTTTGCATGGTCAGGATACCGTGGCCGTTTAATGCATGTCACTGGGCAGGCAGTTCCTCTAATACTGTATATGCTAGAGGTGATGTTTTTGGTAAACAGGCAGGGTTTAGTTTTGCTGAGTTCCTTCTACTTCTTTTAATCTTTCCCTTGGACGCATGCCTGTGTTGGGTTAACAATGGGGGTAATAAATAGTTTATTGGTTGCTTATTTATATTGAGTTGTTAACTATCAGTGAATTTCTTGTAGACATTAAATATAATGTTATGAAAGACAAAACTTTTCAGGCTCCAGAATGCAGTCTCCAGAGACAAAAGCAAGAGGAAAAAAACTAAACCCATGGCAGTCATTGTAATAAAAAACCTTGCAATCCCAAGTTTTCCAAACTGATAGATGTTGTATAGATGAACTGAAAATGATAAAAGAGATAGTTTTACTTTAAAAACTGACACAAAGTATAAGATGATACCAAATATCAAGAAATATAGGATCAAGATTAATTTAGAGTTAGAGTAGTATAGAATACAGAATATCTTATTTCCTCTTCCCTGACATTTACAGTTATTTTATGGTTATTACAAAAGTTATTTTGCTAATTGATTTTTCCTCCAGTTTTTACTAGTTTTTTTAATAGGAGACAATTTTACCACATATTAAATGAATTTCAAAGGCTGAGCCTTTGTGAACAGAATGCTTTGTAATGAAATGAAACACACAAAATAAAAGTATTTATGGCATGTGTGTGATGATATATAGTCGGAATGTTCTTAAAGACTTTCAGTGAGTTTTTTTTTTACAAACAAGAAAAAGTGTTTTTGTTTTTGTTTGTTTTTTTGAGTGGGAGGAGTCTCATTCTGTTGCTCAGGCTGGATTGCAGTGGCATGATTACAGCCACTACAACTTCCGTCCGCTGGACTCAGGCGATCCTTCTGCCTCTGCCTTCCAAGTAGCTGGAACTACAGGCACTGCTACCATGCCTAGCTAATTTTTAAAAAAATTTATTTATTGTAGAGACAAGGTCTTGCCAAGTTGCCCAGCTGGTCTCAAACCACTGGACTCAGGCAATCCTCTTACCCCGGCCTCCCAAAGTGCTGGGATCACAGGCTTGAGCCACTGTGCCCGGCCAGGAAAAAGTTTTAACATGGCAATACTCATAAAGATGAAAAGAACAAATAGTCTAAAATGTAAGTGGGTTATTAGTGATAGTTTTTGGCCTGCCTACAGAGAAAATTAGCTAAAACAAGCCGCTGAATTTTGGATATGAGAATAGAAGGCAACTTTGAGATATAAAGATAATAAAAACACTTTTTGTAAGAATTGTATTTTTTGACTTATTTATGCCAACATACATAAATGCAGTTTATTTATTTATTGGTTTTTGTAATAAAATCTAAAAAACATAAAATGTATCAGCTTAAAGTGTTCAGTTCACTGACACTGACACTGAGTACATTCACTGCACACATGCTATGCAGCCATCACCACTATCTACAGCAAGAACATTTTCATCCTTCCAAAAGAAAAACCAGTACCCATTAAGCAGTCACCATTGTCCCTTTCCCCAGGCCTATTTGCAGTCACGAATCTATCTTCTCACTTTGCAGATTTGTGAAGTTGGGACATTTTATATAAATTATACAATATGTGGGTTTGGTGTCTGGCTTCTTTCTTTTAGCATAAAGTTTTCAAAGTTCATCCATGTTGTACCATGCATCAGTAATTCATTTCTTCTTATTGCCAAATAATATTCTACTGTATGAACAGACCACATTGTGTTTATCCATTTATCAGTGGATGAACATCCAAATTGTGTCTACTTTTTGGTACAAGTTTTTGTTTGAGTATTTGTTTTCAATTCTTTTGGGTATGTACTTAGAAGTGGACATGCTGAGTGATATTGCAATTTTGTATTTAACTTTTTGAGGAACTGCCAAACTGTTTTACACAGCAGTGACAACATTTTACATTCTCAGGAATGTTTAAGGGCACCAATTTCTCCACATTCTCACCAACCACTGATATTTCCATTTTTGATTATAGTCATCCAAGTGAGTGTGAAGGGTTATCTCATTGTGGTTTTAAATTACATTTTGCTATTAACTAAATATGGTAAGCATCTTTTCAAGTGCTTGTAGACCATTTGCATATTTTCATAGGATTCACATTTACTGAAGTTCTTTGCTTGTTGTAGAATTGGGCTGTCTTTTTTTGGTTGAATAATAAGAGTTTTTTATATCTTCTGGATGCCTGTAATCTGAAATATAATTTGCAAATCATTTCTCTTATTTGTGAGTTGTTCTTTCACTTTTTTGACAGTCCTTTGAAGCATGACAATTTTTAATTTTGAAGAAGTCTATCTATTTTGTGTGTGTGTGTGTGTGTATGTGTGTGTGTGTGTGTGGTCATATCTACTAAACAATTGCTAAATCCTAGGTTATGAAGATCTATTCCTATGTTTTATTATAAAAGTTTTATACTTTTAGTTCTTATATTTAGGCCTTTGATCCATTTGACTTTAAATTTTGTACATAGTGTGAAGCAAAGATCCAATTCCATTCTTCCCTGTGTGTGGATATTCAGTTTTACCAGCACCATTAAAAAATATTTTATTTTATTTTAAAGATATGGGGTACAATTCAGGAAAAGGTATACAAATGGTCATCATACAGGTAAAATTTGGGCTTCCCTTTGATCCCCACTTTGTCTGGTTTGAGCCCAGGTACCCTTAATTGATGTTGTATGTTTCCCTTCCCTCCCCTGGCAGTTTGTCACTGCTGCCAATCCCTTTCTTATAGTATTATGATAAATGCTCAAGGTCTGCTTATGAGTGAGAACATGTGGTACTCAGTTCTTTGTTTCTGTGATAGATCACTGAATATTATAGACTCTAAATCCATCTAAGCTGATGCAAAAAAGTCTATAATTTTGTCCTTTTTTTTTTTTTTGCCCTAGTGACTAGTCTTGTTATTTTGTCCTTTTTTATGGTTGTGTAATATTCCACTGATCGGCACCATTTGTTAAGAGATTATTCTTTCTCTGTGGGATGGTGGCACTCTTGTTGAAAATTAATTGACCATATGCATATGGTTTTACATTTGAACTCTCAATACTGCTCTATTACTCTATACATTTATCCTTATGCCATTACTACATGCTGTTTTGGTTATTGCAGCTTGATAGCTAAGTTTTGAAATCAGGAAATGTGAGCCCTCTGACTTTGTTCTTGTTTTGTGGTGTTGCTCTGGCTAATTGAGATCCCTTTGCAATTCATACGCACTTTAGGATCTGCCTTTATATATCTGTAGAAAAGGTCATTGTGATTTTGAGATGGATTATACCGAATCTGTAGATTGCCTTGCACAGTATTCACATCTTAACAACATTAAGTTTACAACCCATGAAACATGGGGTATCTTTCCACTTATTTATGTCTTTTTTGATTTCTTCCAGCAATGTTTTGTAGTTTTCAGTGTGCAAGTCTTTACTTGCTTTGGCTAAATTTATTCCTAAATATTTTATTTTTTGATGCTACTGTAAATGAAATTGTTTTATTTATTTCCTTTTTTGGATTATTACTAGTATAAAGACTGCACGGTTTTTTGTGTATCTACCTTCTACCCTGCAATGTGGCTGAATTTATTCATTAGCTTAAACAAGTTTTTTAGTAAAAATTATTTGGAATTTTTTAATATACAAAATCATGTCATCTACAAATATAGTTTTCCTTTAACTTTAAGCTGGACATCTTCTTTCTTTTTCTTGCCTATTTTCTCTGGTTAGTAATTCCATTACACTATTGATATAAGAGTGGTGAGAGAAGGCATTCTTGTCTTGTTCCTGAAATTATTGGAAAAGCTTTCTGTCTTTCACCATTGAGTATGATATTAGCTATGGCTTTTCATAAATTCATAACTTTATATACATTTTTATAGATTGTCATGTTGAAGATTTCCCCTTGTTTTTCAAATCTGTTGTGTTTTTAACATGAAATGGTGTTGATTTTACCAAAAACTTTTTCTGCATTAGTAAGATATATTTGTGTTTTGACTTTATTCTATTAATATGTACATAATATTAATTTTCATATGTGGAACTCCCATTACACTTCTGGGATAAATTCCTACTTTGTCATGGAATTCAGTTTGCTAGTATGTTTTTTTAGAGATCTCCATATTGGTATGAATAAAAGATATTGGTCTAGAATATTCTTTTCTGATGACTTCTTGTCTATCTGGCTTTGGTATGGGGTAATGTGGGCCTTATGGAATGAATTAGGATGTGTTTCCTCCTTTTCTAGTGTTTAGAAACATTTGAAAATAATTGATGTTAATTATTCTTTTAATGTATGGCAGAATTTGTCAGTAAAGCCATCTGATTCTGGCCTTTACTTTGTTGGGAATTTTGATTACTGATTCAATATCCTTTACATATCTATTAAGATATTATATTTCTACTTCAATTTTGTAATTGTGTGTCTCCAGAAATTTGTCCCTTTTATCTAGATTATCTAATTTGGTGGCATATAGTATTCTCCTATAATTCTTTTTGTTTATGCGAGATTTGCAGTAATGCTCCCATTTTCATATCTGATTTTACTAATTTATGCCATCCCTCTTTTTCTCAGTCTAGCTAAAGTTTTGTTAATTCATTTAATCTTTACAAAGAACCAACTTTTGGTTTCAGTAATTTTCTTTTTTAATTTTCAATTCTTTATCTGGCTTATCTTTGATCAGATTTTTAGTGTTTCCTTCTTTCTGCTAGCTTTGGGATTAGTTTGTTATTCTAGCTCTTCATAGTGTTAAGTTAGGTTATTGTTTTGAGTTCATTCTTAAATGTATATATGTATACCATTACTTTCCCTTTTAGCATTGTTTTCACTACATCTCCTAAGTTTTGGTATGTTATGCTTTTGTTTTCATTCATCCCAAGGTATTATCTAATTTCCCTTTTGATTCATTCTTTGACCAATTTGTGGTTGGAGCATATTCTTAATTTCTTCATATTTATAAATTTTAAATTATCCTTTATTTTTGATTTCTAGTTTCATTCCATTGTTGTCAGAGAAGATACTTTGTATAAATTCAGTATTTTTAAATTTATTGAACCTTTTTGGTGGCTTAAATAATTATCTATCCTAGAGAATATTCCTTGTGCATTTGAGAAAAAATGTGTATCCCTGCTATTTTTAAGTGGAGTGTTCTATACATGTCTATTAAATTCAGCTGCTTTAGAATGTTATTCATGTGCTCTGTTTCCTTGTTGGTCTTCTAGTGGTTCTATTATTGAAAGTAGAGTACTGACATCTCTAACTATTATTGTAGAACTAGTTTCTCATTTCATTTCTATTTTTGCTCTATAACTTTGGTGCTTTGTGTTAGGTTCATATATATTTACAATTTTTATATCTTCCTGATGAATTGACCATGTTATCAATATGCAATGTCTTTTCTTTGGTTTCTTATAAAAACTTTTGACATAAAGTACATTTGTTTGACATCAGAATAGCCAACCCAGGTCTCTTTTGGTTACTATTGATCTAGAATATCTGTTTTCCATTTTTTCCATTCAAACTTTTTAAAAAAAAATTCAGTGTGAGTCGACTTCAACACCACCATAACTGGGGACTTTAATACCCCACTCACAACCCTAGACAGATCATCGGACCAAAAAATTAGCAATGAGATCCGGAACCTCAATGTGACTCTTGATCAAATGGACTTAATTGATACCTACAGAATACTCCACCCAAAGACCACAGAATACACATTCTACTCATCACCGCATGGAATGTATTCTAAGATTGAATACATACTTGGCCATATATCAAGCATAAGCAAATTTAAAAGGACCGAAATCTTACCATGCACCTTCTCGGACCACAGTGGAATAAAAATAAACATTAACACCAACAAGGTTCCCCCAAAACCCACAAAGACATGGACTCTAAACAGCATGATGCTAACAACACCTGGGTCAATGATGAAATCAAAACAGAGATAAAAGATACCTGGAAACAAATGAAAATGAAGAAACATCTTACCAAAATCTCTGGGACACCATGAAAGCTGTAGTAAGAGGGAAATTTATATCACTACAAATGCACATGAAGAAAACGTAAGGATCACAAATTAACAGCCTAACAAGCCACCTAAGGAAGCTGGAAAAGCAAGACCACAAAAACCCTAATTTCAGCAGAAGAATCCAGATCACCAAAATAAAAGCCCAAATGCAGGACATAGAAGACAAAAAGATAATACAAAAAATTAATGAAGCAAAAAGTTGGTTCTTCGAAAGGATAAACAAGATCGATGGTCCCCTAGCTAGGCTGACCAAGAAAAAGAGAGAGAAAGCCCAAATAAACACAATTAGA
>CAUYQG010222205.1:0-13959 GCA_963574415.1 Tarsius wallacei
GTGGCTGCTCCCGGCCACCGCAGCTTCGACCTGCTGGGCTCCGGCGATCCTTCCGCCTCGCCTTCCAAGAAGCTGGAACTACAGGCGCGCGCTACCACGCCCGGCTGATTTTTTTAAAATTTATTGTAGAGATGAGGTCTCACCAAGTTGCCCAGGCAGGTCTCGAACCCACGGGCTCAGGCAATCCACTCACCTCAGCCTCCCAAAGGTGCGGGATTACAGGCTGAGCCACCGAGCCCGGCTCTTCACATTTTGCATGATGTATATATACTGGTAATTATTTCACTTTTTGTATATATGAAAATTTTTTTAACTCATTTTTGAAAAATATTTTTGCTGGATATAGATTTCTAAGTTAGTAGTTTTATTTTTTACTTTCAAAGATTTGCATTATTATCTTCTCACATTCCTTTTTTTCTTTTTCATGTCAAACAAGTGATACACCGATGTATCAAGGTTTGAAGGTGGCACGTCTCACATGCAAACTCAGTCATCATGCTTATGAACTACACAAGCATCTTCTCACAGTGTTTCTGATAAGAAATCTGATGTCCTTTGCTTTGGTCTTCTGTACATGACAAGTCTTTTTCCTCTGGCTTCTTTTAAGGTTTTTTGTTTTTGTTTTGAGTTGGGGGTCTAACGCTGTCACCCAGGCTGGATTGCAATGGCACCATCACAGCTCCCCTAGGCTCAAGCAGTCCTCCTGTATCTGGGACTACAGGCATGTGCCACCACACCTGACCTTCTTTTAAGATTTTCATTACCAGCTGTGAGCAAGTGATGATGTGTCTTTTTAAGAAACAGGGTCTCGCTCTCACCCAGGCTGGAGTGCCATGGCACATCATGGCTCAGTGCAGCCTCGAAGCGATCCTGCCATCTCTACCTTCTAAGTAGCTAGGACTACAGGCACATGCCACCTCACCTGGTTATTTTTTAATTCTTTTTATTTTTTAGTATAGACAGGGTCTTACTATGTTGCCCAGGCTGGTCTCAAACTCCTGCCTCAAGCAATCCTCCCGCCTCAACCTCCCAAAATTTTGGAATTATAGGTGTGAGCCACCTCGCCTGGCCTGGTGTGTCTTTGTGTAGTTTCTTTATGTTTCTTAGTTTGGTGTTTATTGAGCTTAGATATGTGCATTTAGAGTTTTCATTAAATTTGGAAATTTTTGAATCAGTATTCTTAATTTTTTTTTCTGTTAACACCTTGCTTTCTTCCTCTTCAGGGACTCCAGTTACCTGGATATTAGTTGTCTTATACTGATACTTTGTTGTTTTGTTTTTGGTTTTGTTTTTTTTTTTTTGAGTTGGAGTCTCACTCTGTCCTGATACTTTGTTTATTTGGGTTGGGGAAGAGATGGTATTGGTTTGCTCCATCAGTTTCTTTAACTGATTCTCTGGGAAATCTAATCTGCCTAATTCCTTCTAGAATGTTTTTAAATTTAGACATTGTTGTTTACATCTCTAGAAGTTTGATTTGAATCTTTATCTTCTATGTTTTCTTTTATTTTTTTTTTATTTGAAGTCTCACTCTGTCGCCAAGGCTGGAGTGCATTTGGCACACTCACGGCCACTGCAGCCTCCACCTGCTGAATTCAGGTGATTCTTCTACCTCAGCCTTTCAAGTAGCTGGAACTATAGGCACACGCCACCACGCCCCACTAGTTTTTTGATTTATTGTAGAGATGAGGCCCTGCCAAGTTGCCCAGGCTGGTCTCGAACCCCTGGGCTCAGGCAGTTCTCTCACCTTGGCCTCCCAAAGTGCTGGGATTACAGGCATGAGCCCCTGTGCCCAACTCTTCTATGTTTTCAGTGCTTAACATGTTCAGTCTTTCCTTTGACTTTTGACCATAAACAGTATGGCTAAATGCCTGTATTAGTGTCCTTGACCTGCTGATTCTAACATTTGTGTCATTTCTGGGTAGTTTTCCATTTTCTTTTCCTCATTATGGTTTTCTTTTTTCTATTTCTTTGTATTTCTGGCATTTTTTCATTGGAAATTTTTGTATTCCTATAAATATTTTTTAGCTTTGTGATGTTACTCTGAAACAGTTTGCTCTTTTTAGGACTTGCTGAGGTTTATTAGACAGGATCAGAGCAGTATTTAGTCCAGGCCCAAATATTTTCTACTACTGAGATAGCACCCTTCTGTGTAGTATACCACATGTCCCAGAAAGTGGAGCCTGCTGAGGATGGTACTGTACATACTGTATCAGGCCATGACTGTGAGCTGCAGGCGCTGTTTTCTGTCATCCTTCTGGGGGTTCTTTCTGTTGCCCAAGGTGATTTTCTTACGCATGTCAATATGTGAATGGAGCACCTCCAAGGCTCACACCTGTAATCCTAGCACTTTGGGAGGTCAGGGTGAGAGGATTGCTCAAGCCCAGGAGTTCAAATCCAGCGTAGCAAGACCTTGTCTTTACAAAAAATTAGCCAGGCATGGTGGCAAACACCTGTAGTTCCAGCTACTTGGGAGGCAGAGGCAGAAGGATCCCCTAAGCCTAAAAGGTCAAAGCTGCAGTGAGCAGTGATTGTGCACTGCTCTCTAGCCTGGGCAACAGAGTGAGTTGTCTTCAGTTCTCAGGAGTTCCTTTTTTATGCTGTTTCTTTTAGACTCTGACCTCAAACTCTCTCACTGCCTTGCCACTCCCCCCAACTCTTGGCAGTTTCCTTACCTCCCTGTGCTGCAGCAGCAAGTTGAGGCAGTCATAGACTTCCTTGTTTCCTGTCTTCAGGATCTTATAAATTGTTTTTAGGCAATAAGTTCAGTCCCTACTATTTCATCTTGGCTGGAATCTTTCTTTAATACGAAAAGTTTATCTGTAGGCATATTGCACCCCAACTGACTGAAGAAGCAGAGTACTGTGTTTGGTCTCAAATCACAGTCCTTCTATCTGTGTGTGTGTGTGTGTGTGTGTGTGTGTGTGTGTGCGCCACTACCCCCCCCCCCCAACAATATTCGCAAGGACTCTGGGTCCTGCTGAGTTAAGCATCTCCCATACTATGACTTAACTCTCTTTTCCTCTAGCCCTTTTTTGCCACACAAAAATGTAACTTCCTCTTTCTACTGTGTGTTTCGTTTCAGGCCAACATAGCCGAGGTGGAGGTCTCAATCCCTGCCAAACTGCACAACTCCCTCATCGGCACAAAGGGTCGTCTCATCCGCTCCATCATGGAGGAGTGCGGCGGGGTCCACATTCACTTTCCTGTGGAAGGTTCAGGAAGCGACACAGTTGTTATCAGGGGTCCATCCTCAGATGTGGAGAAGGCCAAGAAGCAGCTTCTGCACCTGGCAGAGGAGAAGGTGGGTGCCTACTCCAGGCAGGACTTCATTTAGGCCTGAGGATGGGGAGTCACGGAGTCTCTTGACAGGAAGCCTGATCCTTGCTCACAGTATTCTCTCTTCCCACTGTGAAAAATCCCAAGTGTCTTTTCTTTGGGTCAGGTCGGGAAACAACTTTATAATATACTTTTATACCTATTTGGTTTTACCATTACTGAAAGGCTTTTCTAGGTCCAAATGCTTGCATATAAAATATAGGAAATTTGCCATTTGGCTTATTCAGTTTTGGGGGGGGGGCTTGTCTTTTTTCATGTATGATTTATAGTAAAAGTCACCATTCTTCAAGTATTGTTCTGAGTTTTGACAAACATGCAATCATATGACCACAACAATAAAAATTCGTTTTCCAGTGCCCCAGAAATTGAATTGCCTTTGTCCTTTGGCCAGAACCCATCTGTGAATATGTTTCTGGATTCTTCTGGTGACACCACAGCTTCATAGAAAGTCTAGAAATCAAGGAGTCTGGGTCCTCCAACTTTGTTATTTTTAAAAATTGCTTTGGCAGTTCTAGATCCTTTGCCTTCTATATGCAGTTTGAAATCAGCCTGCCAATTTCTGGAAAATACTCTCAAATTTTGATTGAGATTGTGTTGGAATCTGAAGGTGAAATTGGTGAAAATTTTTAACTCAGCAGTTTTCAATCTTCCAGTCACTTCTCTCCAGTCTGTTTCTTCATTGGTATTTCATGATTTTTAGTATACAGATCTTGTATATTTTTGTGTTATATTTATGTTTTTAAAAATATTTTTTAGTGCTATTATATATGGCAGTGTCTTTCAGTTTCCGCTTGTTAGCATATGAAAATACATTTGATTTTTGTTTACCAACCTTACTTCATGAGCCTGCTAAATAAGGTTCACTTACTGGTGCTAGTAGCTTTTTTATAGATTTTTTTTTTTTTTAAAAAGAGGCAGGGTTTCACTATGTTCCCCAGGCTGTTCTCAAGCTCTTGACTTCAAGCAGTCCTCATACCTCAGCCTCCCTGTGTTGGGATTCTAGGCATGAGCCAACAAGCCTGGCCAATTCTTACTTTATATGTAAACATCATGTTGTCTGTTAATAGGCAGTTAACTTTCTTGCCAATTTAGAAGCCTTGTATTTTTTATCTAATTGCATTGTTCAGGCTCTTCATTACCGCAACTAATAGCCTTGGTGGGGAAGGACAGGCTTGCCTTGTGCAAGGTCCTGGGAGGAAAGCATTCAACATGATGTCATCTGTAGGTCACTGGTAGATACTCTTTGTCCAATTCCCTTCTATTTCGAGTTTGTAAAAAGTTTGGCAGGGGAATGGATTTTGATTTTCTCAAATGCTTTTTCTACTTCTTCATAATACCTTTTTTTGTTTTGTTTTTTTTGAGTAGGAGTCTCACTCTGTCGCCCAGGCTGGAGTGCAGTGGTATACTCACAACCACTGCAGCCTCGACCTGCTGACCTCAGGGTGATCCTTCTGCCTCAGTCTTCCAAGCAGCTGGAGCCACACGCGCGCGTCACCACTTTCAGCTAATCTTTTGATTTATCGTGGAAATGAGGTCTCACCATGTTGCCCAGGCTGGTCTCAAGCCTGCGAGCTCAGGTAGTCCTCTCACCTCTACCTCCCAAAGTGCTGGGATTATAGGCATGAGCCACTGTGCCCAGCTTATAATGCATTTGTTAGATTTTTTTTTTTTTTTTTTTACTGTTTAGCCAACCTTGCATTTCTGGGGTAAGCTCCGTTTGGTTTAGATAGGTTGTCTTTTTACCATACTACTAGATTAGATCTGCCTAATGTTGGCTTTTAAATAATGCTGCTACTTGTGGATGTCTTTGTCTAAAGAGTAGCAGTTTATCTGTGTTTGATGAAACCTGCACATACAAGATAGCAGTGCTCAGTTATTTAATGTTTGCATGCTAGCAGATCTTTTTTTTCCCTCTGTATTCTTCATGCATGTAGGCCAGGTCTCCAGTCTGGAGGAAGGCAAGAGGAGCACTTGTGGATCTGAGTTGTGTAGAGCAGTGTGTTCTTGTGTCCTCCTGGATAAATCTGCCAAAGACACTGATGTCCTTAATGGGGTCACAGTGTCAGGGGTCTCTCCAGGACTCTGCTTTCTTGGTGTCAAACAAGGGCCTCAGGCTACCATGAGACCACTGAGGGCTCTTCTTTAACTGTTGCCATGGGTGACCTGTGTCCCTTTGAGCTTGGAGAGTGGCTGGTTTTATGTGAACTAATCTGTAGCATTTGTGGGAGGAAAGGAGGACTGACCCAGGGAGCATTTTGCATGTGCTTGGTCTGGTAGCAGGTGGGAAGAATGGAAGTATGGTAGTGGGCCCTGGGGCAGCATGCTTCCTGCTCTGCTGGATACACTCCACTTTTGCCAGCACCATCACCCAGCATGTTTCCAGATTCCCCTGTGCAGATCAAAAATGGCTTGGAGAGGTTTGGTCATGGATCATGTATAGTAGGACAGGATTCTAAGCAGGATTCTTCATTGTCGGCATCTTTCCAGTGGCTGTGGAGAAAAGTCAGGAGGATAGTCTGTCTAGGTGTAAGTCTGTTTGATTAGGTGAGGTATGTTACCCCATTTTGGGGGTGTTGGTGCAATACCAGGACACTGGTGACAGTATAAAGGAAGTCCTACTCCTCTGTCCTCTAGGCCCTTTTGTTCACTCGCACTGTGGTGCAGGCAGGTATTGTCAGCCTAACATCTATGGGGTTGGTTTCTGCAGCAAACCAAGAGTTTCACTGTTGACATCCGCGCCAAGCCAGAATACCACAAATTTCTCATTGGCAAAGGAGGTGGCAAAATTCGCAAGGTGCGTGACAACACCGGAGCCCGCATCATCTTCCCAGCGGCTGAGGACAAGGATCAAGATCTGATCACCATCATAGGAAAGGAGGATGCTGTCCGGGAGGCGCAGAAGGAATTGGAGACCTTGATCCAGAACCTGGTAGGAAGCGGGCTTTGGCTGCAGCTCTGCTGATGCTGTTAGTGGGTGGTTTGTCTTCCATTCTTTTTCTCAACACTGCAGGATAACGTGGTTGAAGACTACATGCTGGTGGACCCCAAGCACCACCGCCACTTTGTCATTCGAAGAGGCCAGGTCTTGCGGGAGATTGCTGAGGAGTATGGTGGAGTGATGGTTAGCTTCCCACGCTCTGGCACACAGAGCGACAAAGTCACCCTCAAGGGCGCCAAGGACTGTGTGGAGGCAGCCAAGAAACGCATTCAGGAAATCATTGAGGATCTGGTAGGTGCCTAGGAGGTTCAGGGTGGATTCCCATTCCCAGCTCAGCAAAGCCATGGGCAGTCCTTCCCCTGAAGGAGCTTTCTTGAGCTCAGTCTTCCTTTCTTAGCATGTCTGGCCTCTTTCCTAAGAGTTGATAACAATACTGCCTTTGAGAAGCACCTTTTTTTCTTTTTAATGAAAATATAATCTATAGAAAGGACCAACCAGCTTTCTTCTCTCCTCTATGAAGGAAAGAGAACAGATTGAGGGAAAGAGAGGGGATGTCAAAGTGAATGGGAAAGTCACATGGAAATGTGTCAGCTTTTCTTTTTGCTTTTTTTTGAGTCAGAGTCTCTGTCACCCAGGCTGGAGTGCAGTGGCACGCTCACGACTACTGCATCCTTGACCTGCTGGGCTCAGGTGATCCTTCTGCCTCAGCCTTCCAAGTAGCCTGAACAACAGGCGCACGCCACCACGCCCAGCTAATTTTTTGATTTACTGTAGAGATGAGGTCTCACCAAGTTGCTCAGGCTGATCTCAAACCCATGGGCTCAGGTAATCCTCTTACCTTGGCTTCCCAAAGTGCTGGGATTATAGGCATGAGCCACAGTGCCTGGCCATGTCAGCTTTTCTAAAGCAGCATTTATTTATTTATGTATTTTAGTTTAGTTTAGTTGGAGTTGGAGTCTCACTCTGTCGCCCAGGTTGGAGTGCAGTGGCATTGCTCACAGCCACCCCACCGTCAACCTGCTGGGCTCCGGTGATCCTTCCACCTCAGCCTTCCAAGTAGCTGGAACTACAGGCGCACGCTGCCACGTCTGGTTAATTTTTTTTTTTTAGTTGTAGAGACATGGTCTCGCCAAGTTGCTTGGGCTGATCTTGAACCCATGGGCTCAGACAGTCCACTTGCCTCAGCCTCCCAAAGTGCTGGGATTACAGGCTGAGCCACCAAACCCGGCCTATTTATTTATTTAGAGTCAAGGTTTCATGCTGGAGTGCAGTGGCACAATCACAGCTCACTATAGTCTTGACCTGGGCTCAGGCAATCCTTCTACCTCTGCCTCCCAAATAGCGGGGATTATAGGCCCATGCTAACATCTCTGGCTAATTATTGTGTGTGTGTGTGTGTGTGTGTGGAGAGATGAGGTCTTGCCATGTTGCCTTGGCCTTGCAAACAGTCCTTTTGCCTCAGCCTTCCAAAGTTCTGGGATTATGGGCATGAGCCACCGCACCTAGCTTAAAACAGCCTTTAGAGAGTGTTCCTTCCTCCATGTTCTCTGGTGCTCCTCTGCCAGGGCCCTGGACATATGCCCTTTCCCAATAATCAAGCCTGATGCCTCCATATAGATGAGAGGCTACAAGTCAGAAGGTCCCATGCACCTGCTGATGTGGCACCCCCTCCAGGGATGACACCTTGTCTTCTGGAACACATCTAAGGAGGCTTGCCCTCTAGAACCAAACCTGCCCCGTGCCCCTCTTCCTTGCACCCAGTCGCACCTAGAGCTCTGGACAACCTCAGAGAAGGGGAGTGTCTGTGTTAACAAGTGGCTTACCAAACTGGAAAAGTGAGGAAGAGTGTTGTAAGTAGGCCCAAAGGAATTTAACCTTTGTTCTTTTCTTTTTTGTGTGTGCCTCCCTCCAGGAAGCTCAGGTGACAGTAGAATGTGCTATACCCCAGAAATTCCATCGATCTGTCATGGGTCCCAAAGGTTCCAGAATCCAGCAGATTACTCGGGATTTCAGTGTTCAAATTAAATTCCCAGACAGAGAGGAGAATCCAGGTGGGTCCCCTGTTAGAACCTGTGCTGATTCTTTTATGGTGGTCCTTCCCCATGTGAGGGGCTGTCATGTGTCCTGGTAAAGCTCACTCCTGCCTCTTTGCTGGAACGCCAGCCATCCCTGTGTTCTGTGGGCTTCCAGAGGCTCAGCATTAACTTCCTGGTCTTTAAAGGATGGGCCATGTCAGTTTTCATGAAATGACAAGGTACCCTTCATGTATCCCAAGAGACATGGATGATAAGACCAGAAATGAGTGAGAAGTGCGCAGCATCTCACCCACAGGAAGCCCCAAGTCCAGGTGCACTATTACTCACAACATCGTTTGGATTACATGTGTGATGAGGTTTCATAAGCTCTGCCTAGAGCAGCCTTCTCTCTCCACACTTCACATTGCTTTGTCAGGTATGTTCCCTGTGAGGCAGGCAACTGCAGCTTCTGGTGGTCTGGAGGGTGCTATCCAAGTGACTGACAGCTCTTCTAGAGCTTTTTGTACACTGTTTGTCACCTAGTTCTGCTTGTGCTCCCAGTGATAAGGGAGGGTGGATGGGAGCGAGAAGAGCCAATGTGGTCGGTGGTATACAGGTGACCTTTGGGACAGGGTTGATGTGAGCAGCATGACTGAGATGCAGGATTGGTCATTCCTCCTTCCCACTTGCTTTGCATATGTGAAACAAAAGGTGTTTTCTCCTTTTTGTGGCTTACTTGATATGTTGGGCTAGCAGGTTAACTGCAGCCTGCTGAGTTTACGTGGTGTTGTCTATCATGGCATCCAGGAAGCATGACATACATAGCTCTCTGTTTTTCTGAGAATACAGGCTATTTTAAGTAGGAAACTAATATAATATTGTACCTCATTTATGTTTCATACTTCAATAGGTAGCTATTTTGAACTTTTACATTTTGTTACAAGTTTATGTTAAAGAAAACTTGTACAGAATAGTATAAAGATATATCTTGTGTGCCCATTATCCAAAAATCACCAGTTTTTTCCTTAACCCCTCCCTTTTACATGTTAGCTTTTTCTAAGAACAAAGACATTCTCTTGCATAATTAGCACATTTATCAGAATCAGATCTAATATGTAATTCTGTTATCTAATTGCTATCTAATAAATAGTCGGTATTTAGATTTATCAGTTTTGAAGCCTCCTTCAGAGCAGAGCCTCCACCCCACCCCACCCGCCTTACCACAGGAGCATGCTTACTTTAGGCAGGTGTGTTTATTGAGTCTGCTCTACTCATTTATTTACAACATGTGGATTCCTGGATTCTGTCTTACTCCCTGGATAAATACTGTTCCAGTGTTTATCTTGTTGCACCCTTTGTCTCCAGTGTGGCCGTGGGGGCTCCTCTAGCCAGCTTCTGTGTCCTATTGACCCACCCTTTTACTCTTGGGGCTCTTTCTGTCTGGCATAAGGAAGGAGCTGGTTTACGTTGGCCTCTCCCTAATTATCCCTCTTAAGTCTCTTAAAGCCCTCCCCACTGTCTCATGGTCAAGCCCCACATGCACTGGGCCTGTCTGTGCTCCTTCTGTGACTTGCTAAATCTCAAACCTCTGCCACAGTTGCCCGAGCTCCATTTCAGGGTGAAGAAGCAAACACAGAGCTCACAGCCCAAGGCCTTCAGTGCCTGCCCCAGGCCTGGGACTCCCTCTCTGCCCCAACGGGGCCCTTAAGAAAGACAGGCAGGTTCTTCCCTCCCTTTCCACCCAGCACATGGTAGATGCTTAACAGACATTAGGATTCTGAACAAAACATGGAGTGTCTTTGGCAGTTATCAGCTGTCCCTTTTTCCCTTTCTCCCTAGTCCACAGTGTAGAGCCAGTTGTCCAGGAGAATGGGGACGAAGTTGCGGAGGGGAGAGAGGCCAAGGAGACTGACCCTGGCTCTCCAAGGAGGTGTGACATCATCATCATCTCTGGCCGGAAAGAAAAGTGTGAGGCTGCCAAGGAAGCTCTGGAGGTGAGTTTTACCCCTCTCTCCCTCCCCTAAGGGGCCAGTCAGTGGATATCTGGGGGAGAGGTGTGGTCTGAATGGAGGGATCTCAGTTGCAGTGGATCAGATGTGACCTCCGGCCTTGGTTTCCCCCTGAAGACTTAGCTCAGACTTGTGAAGATGAACCATCTGTGTAGTGGGTGTTGAACACCACCCAGGTGCTGGGTGCTGCCCTAAATGCTGCAGTGCCACAGTACACAAAATTACATTGGTGTGGAGAGAGACAGACAAGGGTGGTGGGGACGGTGTGTTGGGGCTTGAGTAGAGACAGATCAGGTCGGCAGTGGTCCATCAGAGTCCCTTGAGACATCACTTGGGCTTTGGCCACATCCATCATGACCTCAGGAATGTGCCAGGAGTCCTCTCATTCCAGGTAGGCTTCAAGGCGACTGCTCTAATTCAGAAGTATAGGCTTGGGGTATAAGGTCTGAAATTTTTATCTGCCAACATTAGCCTAAAAACTGGGTTCCTAATTCTTTTTTCAATCTTTTTTATTGAATTAAAGCTCCTGGTGACATAATTAGTCAAGACATAGCGCTATCATAGAGCTGTTTCCCTTGTGCTTCATGGAGCCATTACTGGGTTTATTGGGTTATTGCCTTCAGCTCCCATAGCCTAAACATTACCATCTTCCCTGCAGGCCTTGGTTCCTGTCACCATTGAAGTGGAGGTGCCCTTTGACCTTCACCGTTACATCATTGGGCAGAAAGGAAGTGGGATCCGCAAGATGATGGATGAGTTTGAGGTAGACCCCTTTCCCTGGAGGCCATGTCATGGGAGTGGGCTCTCATATCCTCTCCTGAGTGCTACTGTCCTTCATCAGTCTCCAGTTGGCTCTACCTTCTACTGCTCTGTCTGATTGAGCACTGGCTTCCTTCTGTGGTGGTTGGGCTTCCCTCTCCCTCCCTCTGGATCCTAGGATCAGATGGACTCCTTCCTACTCTGTGGGTCCTAGACATCAGGTCAGCCCCCTCTCCACATAGGTGAACATACATGTCCCAGCACCTGAGCTGCAGTCTGACATCATCGCCATCACAGGCCTTGTTGCAAATTTGGACCGGGCCAAGACTGGGCTGCTAGAGCGTGTGAAGGAGCTGCAGGCCGAACAGGAGGACCGGGTGAGCGGGAGACGTGGGGGGTCTGCCCAGAGCCACAGTTCTCCACTTTGGGCACACTTTAGGATGTAGGTGAACTCTTACAGATTTCTAGTTACACCTGACTGGCTGGAGGTGAGACCCAGGCAATGCCAGGGTGCAGCCAGAAGTCTTACTGTGGAGTGAGCTAAAAGTATGACTCTTCTCTTCTTTTAATATAAAACAGACAAAGTTAGACTTCTGTGTTAATTTGCAGTTTCTCTTAAAACCAAATCAGAGGCCGGGCTCGGTGGCTCAGCCTGTAATTCCAGCGCTTTGGGAGGCCGAGGTGAGTGGATTGCCTGAGCCCACAGGTTCGAGACCCGCCCGGTCAACTTGGCGAGACCTCACCTCTACAATAAATCAAAAATTAGCTGGGCGTGGTAGCACGCGCCTGTAGTTCCAGCTACATGGAAGGCTGAGGCTGAAGGATTGCCGGAGCCCAGCAGGTTGAGGCTGCGGTGGCCAGGAGCGTGCCACTGCACTCCAGTCTGGGCGACAAGGTGAGACTCCAACTCAAAAAAAAAAATCAGAATGTGGTACCTAGGTTTTATAGGAAAAGTAAAGGTTAGGGGAGGCTCCTAATCATGTGCCATGCAGTCAGGGTGGGTGTCAGGGGCCCCACTGATCTCCAACATGGGGTGACCACAAGCTGAAGAGAAAGTGACTGCTTGCTAAGTAGGGATGAGACCCCACCTTGCCTCTGGCAGGGCTGGCGTTGGAGGGATTATATGAGTGGTGTACTGCAAGGCAGAGGGAGGGTGTATTCTGGAACTTAAAGCAAATTGTGCTGGGGGTGACTGACTATTCACCAAAGGGCATACCTTTCCATTTTTTCAGTTAGTGTGTAGAGTCTAGTGAAGGGGCAGAGCTCATAAACTTGTTCATACAATCAGTATGCCCCCATGTGGACTTTGGATTTGTTCTGTCCTCTAGCCAGCTCTAGAGTCTGGCCATGGATGTCCAGGGGCTGTCCCTTGGTACTTTTGCTGCCCTCTTCTTGGCCTGCTTGTGTACCCTAGCCCTGCAAGACCCAGAACATTTTCTTCATATTCACCATATCTCTGCTTCACAGATTAGGAAAGTAGGGCCATGAGCTCAAATGACTCAACTGCCCAGCCCTGCCAGTTCCTGAGCACAGTCCTCCCCCTCAGTTACTATCAAGACCCTTGTCTAGTGCCCTTTGTTGGAGAATTTATATGCTTTGTATGGGGCAGTCAAGTCCTCTGGTTCTCATTATTAAAAGATGGAAGGTGGTAGGGGTCAGACCAGATAGCTAACTATTCTAGACCACAAGGGTTAACAGAAAACGGGAGCCTTCCTTTGATTTCTTAGGCGAGAGCAGATGGATCCCAGCACCAGGGTGGAAGAGAGAATGGGGCCACGGGATGGTTCAGCTCTCTGCCTCATTTTCACTTGTTTCATTTGTAGGCTTTAAGGAGTTTCAAGTTGAGTGTCACTGTAGACCCCAAATACCATCCCAAAATAATTGGGAGAAAGGGGGCAGTGATTACCCAAATACGCTTGGAGCACGACGTGAACATCCAGTTTCCTGATAAGGATGATGGAACCCAGGTAAGAATGACCACTCAGGTGGTAGCCATGGTTGGAGCACACTGAGATCAGATGGGCCCCTAGTGACCTTTGCCTTGACTTGGGAACAGTAAACACTTGTGCCTGGTTCAGAGTGGCAGGTCTCTAAGGATCTGATTTCAGCTTGGGGTTTTGGCCACATTTTGGCATTTGCCAGTGGGTGAGGCATCCTCAACACCATGTATTATTTGGGGCCTTGGGCATCTTCTCCCGTGCCCCTCCTAGCAGGTGAGCAGGGGCACCTACATGTATAGCTCATTCACCCATCACCTGGGCCTAAGGCTCCCAAGGGGCTCTTGGGAAGCAGGTGGACATGAAACAACTGCCAGAGTCTGACTTCTCTGCAGCCCCAGGTAGACGCACTGTTGTGCTGGCTGAATGGTCCCTAGTAAACTCCACTTGTTACTTTCTCCACATTGCCTCCCAGCCACTGGCTTTCATGGCCTTCTGCTGCACCTAAGAACAGAGTGAAAGGCAGTGCCATTTCACCTCACACCCCCACTCTCACATACATGTGGGCCTTCCCTCCCTCTCCCAAGCTTGGCCTCTCCTAGGCTGCCCTGCTAGAGCATCCACTCACTGGACATGGGCTGACACAGCCATGCATGTGGTGGGTGCCCAGCACACCTCAGTGGCCACAGTCACTCTGGCTCCCAGAAACGGTTCACTGGAACCTCTACCAGCAGATCCCTCTGGCATCTCTGTGGACCACACCCTGCCTCATCTTACTCCCACCACCTCACCTTCTATGTTTCCTCAGCCTCCTGTTTCTTTTTGAATCTTTGAGACTCTCACACACCTCATTTCAGGACAGGAGGGACCATCTACAGTCCACGCTTCCTCCTCCTGCTCCTAAGTCCTTCCTCCCCAAGTACATTCAATAATTTGTAATAATCTTTTTTTTTTTTTTTTTTTTG
>CAUYQG010222209.1:0-14774 GCA_963574415.1 Tarsius wallacei
TTTTTTAGAGATGAGGTCTTTCCAGGTTAATTTTTTTAGAGATGAGGTCTTGTTATGTTGTCCAGGCTGGTCTCAAACTCCTGGCCTCAAGCAATCCTCCCACCTCAGCCTTCCAAAGCACTAGGATTACAGGCTTGAGGCACTATGCCAGACAGATCTTTACAGAGAGTTGTTGACGCCTGCCTTAAAGTAGCAAAAAAGCCAAGAACCTTAGAGACCTCAAGACTGCAATGTCTAGCATCTTTGAGACAACTTTTTTTTTTTTTTTTTTTGAGTTGGAGTCTCACTCTCGCCCAGACTGGAGTGCAGTGGCTGCTCCCGGCTACCACAGCCTCAACCTGCTGGGCTCCGCGATTCTTCCGCCTCAGCCTTCCAAGTAGCTGGAATTACAGGCACGCGCTACCACGCCCGGCTAATTTTTGATTTATTGTAGAGATGAGGGCTCACCAAGTTGCCCAGGAGGGTCTCGAACCCGCAGGCTCAGGCAATCCACTCACCTCAGCCTCCCAAAGGTGCGGGATTACAGGCTGAACCACCGAGCCCGGCTGAGACAACTATTAACTGAAAAAGAAATTGGAAATTATAAGACAAAAGACCAAATTCCTTGAGCTTTTATGTTATATCATATAATAACCCCAAATTTATAAAAATAAAAATTAAGCAGCTTGACTATAAAGTTACTGAAACCATATTTTTCACAAACTATCTTCTGTAGTCTCAATTGAAGGAAGAAAAATCTCACAATTTAAAATATATTAATAAGCATGCATATTTTTACCATCCATTGACATTTTTCATGAAGGAATATACTCAGTTCTAAACAAAACAGAGCCTGACTTTTTCTTACAAGCATTTTATTTTCTATTTCACTTCGCACTTTTCGATTTAATACATTTACTGAGCCGGGTGCAGGGGCATGCACCTGTAGTCCCAGCTACTGAGCAGGCTGAAGTGGGAGTATTGCTTGAGCCCAGGAATCTGAGTCCAGCATAGTAGCATCCTATTTATTTATATATTTATGTATTTATTTATTAAATAAATAAATGCATTCACTAAAGTCATTCTACTCTGTTCTGACCAAGCAGAATATTTATGTATTAATAAAAAATCTATAGTTGATTTTCTGATGTAAGAAGGAGTTTGTTTTTAACTTCCATGGTTTTTATTCTAAATAAAAAACCTTCAGATTAAATCATTTTAGCTTCATTAAAAATACAATTCACTATCAAAGTCCATGTATTTATTTAAGAGATGGGTCTTACTCTGTTACCCAGGCTGAAGTGCAGTGGCTCAATCACAGTTCACTGCAACCTCCAAATCTTGGGCTCAAGCAATCCTCCTGTCTCAGCTTCCTGAGTAGTTGGGACTACAGGCATGTGACACCAACTCTCCATTTTTAAGAATAAAAGTTAATGTATATTAGCTAAAAAAAGAAAAAACCTTAAATGATGTTCAAAATAACCCCAGAGTTCTTTCCAGAAACATGTAAGGTTGGTTCAACAACCGAAAAATCAGAATAACTCACCATAAAAACTGATTAAAGGAAAAAAAAACCACACAATTTCAATACACACCAAAAAGGCATATGACAAAATTCAACATCCATTCATGATTAAAAAACCCTCAGTAACCTAAGCACTAAAGAAAACTTCCTTAATCTGGTGAAAATGACCCACAGCTAATATCTTTTAAAGATGAAAGACTGTTTACTTTTTCCTTAAGAAAGTGAACAAGAGGCTAGGTACAGTAGTCCACGAGCCTGACCTCTTTGGGATGTCAAGGTGAGAGGACTGCTTAAGCCTAGGCAACATGGTGAGACCTCATCTTTACAGAAATAAAACACTTAGCCGGGTGATGGCATGCCTTTACTCCCAGCTATTGGGAGGCTGAGGCTGAAGGATCACCTGAGCACAGAAGATCGAGGTTGCAGTGAGCTGTGATTGTGCCACTGCACCACAGCCTGAACCACAGAGTAAGACTCTAACTTTAAAAAGAAAAAGAAAGAAAGAAAAGAAAAAAGCGTGAACAAGATAACAATGGTCCCTCTCATCATTCCTACTCAACATCTCAGTGAGTCCTAACCAGTACAATGTCAAGAAGTAAAAGGCATAGACTAGAAAGTTTTTCTATTCATAGATGACTGTCTACTCAGAAAATTCCAAGAAATCTAGTTGTTTTTTTTTTTAAAAACTCGTAGAGCTAATAAGTGAATTTAGTAAAAACTCAGGCTAAAAAGTCAATATACCAAAATTCATTGAATTTCTATATACTATCAATGATCAATTGGAAACTGATTTTTAAAAATTACCACTTACAGCTGGGCTCAGTGGCTCAGCCTGTAATCCCGCGCTTTGGGAGGCTGAGGTGAGTGGATAGCCTGAGCCCACGGGTTCGAGACCCGCCTGGGCAATTTGGCGAGACCTCATCTCTACAATAAATCAAAAAATTAGCCGGGCGTGGTAGCGCACGCCTGTAGTTCCAGCTACTTGGAAGGCTGAGGCGGAAGGATCACCAGAGCCCAGCAGGTCGAGGCTGCGGTGGCCGAGAGCACCCACTGCACTCCAGTCTGGGTGACAGAGTGAGATTTCAACTCAAAAAAAAAAAAAAAATTACCACTTACGATAGAACCAAAAAATTGAAATAATTAGATAAAGAGCTAAATAAAGTGTTTGCAGGATCTATATGTCAAAAACTACAAAACACTCATGTAGCTGGAGAGAAATATCATGGTTCATAGACTAGAAGACTCAAATTGTTAAGATGTCAATTGTCCTCAAGTTAATATGTAAGTTAAACACAATCCAGTCAAAATTTCAACATAACTTTTTACTGGATATCAACAAGATAATTCTAAATATTATATGGAAAGGTAAAGGAACTAAAAATAGCCATAAAAATTTTGAAAAAGCATAAAGTTGGCCCAGTCCAAAAACTATTTGTGCCTCCAAAAGCTACTGAAATTTTTTTTTAATTTTGTAAAGTTGGAAGACTCACATTACCTGATGTCAAGACTTATTTTAAAGCTATAGTAATCAAGATAGTGTGTTACTGGCAAAAGGACAGACAATTGGCAAAAGGAAAGATCAATTAAACAGTCCATAAATAAACCAAACAAATGTAGTAAAATGGTTTTTGATAAACAGACAAGAGGAATTCAAATGATCATGAAACAACTAGACAAATAAATGAAACTCAACCCATACCTCTCTCTTTATACAAAAATTAACTCAAAATGAACATAGATCTAAATATAAAAGAAAAACATAAATTTGTAGAAAAAAATAGAAGAAAATACAACGAAAAACGAAGACTTGGGTTTACACAAAAAACTATTTGCAAAAATTTATAGCACCCTTATTCTTAGTCACAAAAACCCAGAAAATAACTCAAACGTCCTTCACCTGGTGAACGGTTGAACAAATGATGCTACATTCATACAAAGGACTACTGTGTTCAGCAGTTAAACAGAAGGAACAGCTGATAACTCAATAACATGAATGAATCTCAAATATACCATGCTAAATGAAAGAAATTAGGCTCAGAAGGCTAAACACTGTATGATTCCATTTAAACGACAGTCAAGAAAAGACCAATTCTAGGGAGAGACAACAGATCACTGATTGCCACAGGTTAAGGGTGGGGGGAGAGTTCTACAAAAGGGCAGCACATGGGTAAATTTTTAGGTCAAGGACCTCTTCTATATCTTGATTGTAGTAGATGTATAGTTCTATGAATTTATCAAACAATTGCACAATGAAAAGAGTTAATTTCATTTCATGTAAATTAAAAATAAAGTTCAAGCTGGGCTCGGTGGCTCAGCCTGTAATCCCACGCCTTTGGGAGGCTGAGGTGAGTGGATTGCCTGAGCCCGCGGGTTCGAGACCTGCCTGGGCAACTTGGTGAGACCTCATCTCTACAATAAAATTTAAAAAAAAAATCAGCCGGGCTTAGTAGCACGCGCCTGTAATTCCGGCTACTTGGAAGGCTGAGGCAGAAGGATCGCCGGAGCCCCGCAGTTCGAGGCTGCAGTGGCCGGGAGCGGCCACTGCACTCCAGTCTGGGCGACAGTGAGACTCCAACTCAAAAAATAATAATAATAAAGTTCAAAAATTTGTAAAGAAAGGAAGCAAATATACCACATTTCTTATCCATCAGATTGTCAGAAATTTAAAAACCTGACAATGCCAACTGTGGGCAGGGATAAGAAACCACTGCCACTCATAGACTGTTGGCAGGAATGTAAACTGTAACAATTTTAGAGTGTAATTTGTCTGTAGCTAGTAAAGTTGAAAATGCACATCAACCTATTATCAGCAATTCCACTTACAGGTAGGTATACACTCCAGGGAAACTTACACACGTGCTCAATGAGACATGTACAAGGACATTCATTAAACAATATTTGAAGTATTAAAAAACTGAAAACAATCCTTCAGTAGGGGAATGAATTCTAGATAGTGGTTACTAAAAAGGAAAAGGAAAAATATGCCCAAGAGAAAGAATCAGCCCTGCCAGTTTGGAGAAGGTGGCTAATTGGGTTTACTTAAGAATAAGACATATTAAGAGCACTGAACATAGAATATGGAGACAAGTATTTTAGCATTTACTTTGTTCCAACTCTGCCACTAACAGTCAGACTATGGGCTACTTAACTTCCACAAGCATCACTTCATTTTTTGTAGAAAAAGAAGAGGTTGGACTATATAACCATGAAGATTACTTTCAATTCAATGATTCTATGCGTAAGTATATAATCAAAAATTATACTCTAAAGTACATATTGTGAAGATTACTATTTTATTTCCGACACCTCGAAGTTAAAAAAAAAAAAAATAAGAGAAACAGGACATCTTAGTATACTGATCCATAAAATAGACCAAATTTCTTGGACTGTCTGATGAGATTTTTTAAAATCAACATCATATAAATAACTAAACCCATTTTACTGACTTGGGTCACCATCAGAACTTATATATCCTCTCCCATTTTAACAGTCTAAACAAGTTAATATTGCTAATGAGTCCACCTTAATTTGTCAAGTTCATCTAGCCAAAAATCATTCAAGTACACGGTCAATTTACTCAATTTGTTGTTGTTGTAGTCTCACTCTGTCGCCCAGGCTGGAGTGCAGTGGCACGCTCACAACCACCGCAGCCTCCACCTGCTAGGCTCAGGTGATCCTTCTGCCTCAGCCTCCCAAGTCGCTGGAACTACAGGTGCATGCCACCACGCCCAGCTAATTTTTTTGATTTATTGTAGAGACAAGGTCTTGCCAAATTGCCCAGGGTGGTCTCGAACCCCCAGGCTCAGGCAATCCTCTCCCCTCCGCCCCCAAAGCGTGAGCCACTGCGCCCGACTCGATTTTTTTTTTTAAGATAAAATAATCACTTTTCACATTTTTCCCTGTTTCATCAGTAAAACTCTTACATTATAATTCAATAGCTTTAGCCTGCTACAGATAGTTTAGAGAAACTTTTAAAACGTATATACTATGCCCACAGGGATCTACTAGTTCATAATTCAAGAAAGCTTATTTAGTAATTTTCATTAACACCAATACTTCAAAGACACTAATAACCAACACGTCATTTGTTCCTATTACAGCATTTAATAGCTTATTACCTTCCGGTATAATCCAAAAGCACAATTAGTATACTGTTATTGAAACACATTACTTCTTTCTAAAAATCATAAATATCAACACCTTTCACCGTGTCAGTCAAATCAAAATGTCAAGATTCCTGTTCTACAGACTTTCCAAATGTAAATTCCCATAATCCTAAATGAGCACCGAGATGAAACACACACTACATACCACTTCTACAAACTTCCCAGCTACCAGATTTTAATTCTAGCGTAAACTGCCAAGAAAAATCTTTCGACCGAAACCCAAATTCCGTACACATTACTGTACGCCAGCCAACGAAACAGAAGGTGAGTTATTATCACTAGAAAGTTACATAATTTACTACAAAGATCTCGTTTATCTTTCACTAGACGTCAGACACAGCCATCGAGAGCCTTCAAAGTTCAACCTGCAATCTCAGAGTACAAGACCAGAAACCAAGCGCGGTATTTGGCTTTTCTTTAAAAGCGGGCAGAAGGAAGCAGGAACTGTTTATCTGGGTAAAGGACGCGACGAGCTGCAGAACGCCAGGAGCCGAGTCCGGCACAGGACGCGACCGCACTCGGTCTCCCGAAGGAGAGCGTCCCGGGCCGGCCGGGAGCGACCCCCGCGGGTGGCGACCTCGGGCGGGGCGCGGAGGGCGGACGACCC
The DNA here is from genome assembly GCA_963574415.1 of Tarsius wallacei. Classification (NCBI taxonomy): domain Eukaryota; kingdom Metazoa; phylum Chordata; class Mammalia; order Primates; family Tarsiidae; genus Tarsius; species Tarsius wallacei. Next base: position 6,278 of record CAUYQG010222209.1, read on the forward strand.
GGACCGCGCCCCCGCAGGCGAGCCGGGCTGGCCGCAGCCCGCGCCGAGCTGAGCCCCGGCCGGGGGAGCAGGCAGCGCGCCTCCGAGGGACAAAGGCTGGCTCGCCCTCCGCGGCCGCGGCCCCCGCGGCCCGGGACAGCCCGCCGAGCGGCCCGGGTCCCCGCGGCCCGAGCGTGCGCGGCCGTGGGGGAGGGGGCCCGCCCGCCGCCCCTCCCCCGCGCGCGCCCGGAGACCTGTTGATTAGGATCTCCACCGCCCGCCGCCGCCGCCGCTCCGCCTCTCACCTCCGCGCCTCGGCGCCGCCGAGCCTCCCGCCCCGGCCGCTCCTCAACACTGCAGAAGGACAGCCCTCCGGCGGCGCTTAAGATACCGGATAAAGAATCCAGAAACTCCCGATTTTCCACCTCAGACTCCCTAGTCCCCGCCCCCGCCCCGCCGCCAGCCTCCTCCGTCGCCGCCGTCGCCGTCGCCGGCGACTCCGCCTCTAGACCGCGCGAGAGCGGTCCCTGCGGCCGCCGCGAGACCGCGCACGCGCCCCCGGAAGACTGGCGCGGCGAGCGCACCTATCCCAGCCTCTCCTCGGCGCGCCCCGCCCACTGCCGGGCGGAGAGACTGGCGCAGTTCGTCCAATCCCAAGCCGGCCCGCAGAGAGTGCCCGCCCGCTCATTGGACTCTCCGCAGTGCCCCTTGCGCGCACTCGCGCGCCTCCAAGTATAAAATGCGAATTGCGCCGGGCTCGCGCCAAGCGAGCGGGTGGAGTGTGCGGGAGTGTGAGGCTGTCTCGAGGCTCTTCTGTCTCTGGTTGCCCGTCAGCTCCTGAAGGAAATCCGAGTGCTCTTGAAGGGACCCCTCATGTCCTGTCAAGTTCGTCACACAGTCTAACATTGGCTTAGAAAATAACCATGACAGAGTTAAGCACCTGGGTGTGTGTGGCGTCCCACAGAAGACCCCGCAAAAACTAGCAACAGCCGCGAGTTCTGAAACCAGAAAGGAAGGATGCCCAGGGCCACAGCTGCCCACGCAACTCTCTCGAATGGATTCAGAGCTACGCAGGCCAGGCTGGCGCTCCGGGGGCAGGTCATGCCGCCCTCTGAACGGGCGGGACACGGGGAGGCGCTGCGAGGGCGAGATCCGTGGCTGGCAGAACTCGGAACAGCTGGAGGGGGTTCTAAGCAGAAACGCCAGCATGCGTGCCTCAGCGCCCGTAGTGAGAGCCCTCGGATGGCCTCTGCTTGACAGTGACCGAGAACTCTGCCTTCCGAGGCACCCCGTCCACCTTTGACACTTCTCGTGTGCGTGTGGCGGCGGGGGAGATGTTTCTCACTATGTTGCCCAGGCTGGTCTCCAACTCCTGGCCTCTGGCATTCCTCCTGCCTCGGCCTCCCAAAGTGTTGCAATTACAGACGTGAGCCACCGCGCCCCGCGCACCTTTGAACACTTATAAAGTCTGTTCGTCAATCTATAAGGCCCAAATCGGCCTGTTACTTCAGCCCAGCGGCACGCTGTGCACACACGATCCTTCCTCGAAGCCTTCTGAAATGTCAGTTCTCATGGTTTTCCATCTTCAGACTCAATATCCCCAGGTCCTCGACCTGCTGGGCTCCGGCGATCCTTCCGCCTCAGCCTTCCAAGTAGCTGGAACTACAGGCGCGCGCTACCACGCCCGACTCATTTTTGATTTATTGTAGAGATGAGGTCTCACCAAGTTTGTTCTCATTGAAAAGGGCTATGAAATTACCTATATCTTTTTCTCACTAAGTTCCCAATCAAATTTCTGTTTTGTTTGTGTGAAAATTTCCAGATGCGACTTTAATTCATATTCATCTGTGAATATCTGGGACTGAGTCTGGGTGGTATCTGACCTGAACTTCAAAGAGCAGAACTCTAATGCCTCTTCCCTATTATCTCTTAAGCCCACTCTGATTGACTTAAAGTCACTGAGCTCAGCCACTTTGTTAAGTGCAAAGGTCAGTTTTCAGCTCTCATCTTACATGACCTGTCAGCAGTGTCCAATAGTTGATAATTTTTCCATTTTCTCCTCTGGACTCCTAAACACCACTCATGCTTCCTCTCCTATCTCACTGGAACCTCCTTCTCAGTATCCTTTGCTGATTCTTGTTTATCTTCTTGAATGCTAAAATTTGGAGTGTCCTGGAGTTCTAACGTTGAATATGTTACTTCTCTCGGGGTTTGAATCCCAGCTGTATCATTTGCTAGCTATCTAATCACAAGAAAGTCACTTGGTTTCTCTAAATTCAACTTCCTCGCTTATAAAATGAAGGTAGCCGGGCTCGGTGGCTCAGCCTGTAATCCCGCGCCTTGGGAGGCTGAGATGAGTGGATTGCCTGAGCCCGCGGGTTTGAGACCCGCATGGGCAACTTGGCGAGACCTCATCTCTACAATAAATCAAAAAATCAGCCGGGCGTGGTAGCGCACGCCTGTAGTTGCAGCTACTTGGAAGGCTGAGGCGGAAGGATCGCCGGAGCCCAGCAGGTCGAGGCTGCGGTGGCCGGGAGCGGCCACTGCACTCCAGTCTGGGCGACGGAGTGAGACTCCAATTCAAAATAAAATAAAATAAAATAAAATGAAGGTAATAAAAGTAGCTATCTCCTTCAGTGGTTATGATGTCTAAGTGAATTTACATACGAAAGTGCTTAGAACAGTGCTGGCATGGTATTTGTCTTTATGTATTTATTTATTTTGAGTTGGAGTCTCACTCTGTTGCCCAGGCTGGAGTACAGTGGCACGCTCAGCCACCACAGCCTTGACCTGCTGGGTTCAGGTGGTCCTTCTGCCTCAGCCTTCCAAGTAGCTGGAAGTACAGATGCACACCACCCTGCCTGGCTAGTTTTTGTGATTTATTGTAGAGACGAGGTCTTACCAAGTTGCCCAGGCTGGTCTCGAACTCCCGGGCTTAGGCATTCCTCTTGCCTCAGCCTCCAAAGTTCTGGGATTACAGGCTGAGCCACCGCACCCAGCCTGTCTTTATGTTTATCATCATGTTTTTTTAACCACTCACTAACTTTCCACTTTCCACTATACCACTCTGCAGATGCTTTCATCTGGTCTCATGGCTTCAATTTTCATCTATACATTGTTAACTCCAAATTTATCTCTAGTCTGAACTTCTGCTCTAAACTCCAGAATCCTATATTCAACTGTCAACTCAAATCTTCATTTGAATTTCTAATGAGCATTATAAATTTAATATGACAGAGCTATTGATTTTGGCCCAGTTTCCAGTTGTTGAGGCATTCTTTCACATGGCACATTCAACCCATCAGGAAATCCTGTTATATCTATGCTAAAAATATATCCAGAGTCTAATCACTTCTCCCCAACCCCACTGCTACCACCCTACTCCAAGCCATCAAGCCATCATCATCTTTTGCTGGAATTAGTGCATTAGCCTCCTTCCCACGTGTCATGAGACAGATGACAGGGAGAGAGTTGGGCTGAGGAAGGGAATTCAGATGGAAATTCAGATCAGGTATAGGAGGTACTTCTAATCAGAAATTTTTGAAAACTGTCAGTGGAAGTAGATATCTGAGACTACAAACTTCTTTGTTATTGAAAAGCCTTAAGCTTCCTATGTGATAGACTACACAAGAGTTGGAATAGGTAGTGGTCTTCCACCAAGTGTTAAAGTGTTGGTGGAGTGGGAGATCTAAAATACCACAGTGGATTCCTTTAGAGCCCTTGGAGAAAAAATATAGTGTTTTCATTTTTTCCAGGGTAATTTTTAGAAGAATTTTCAAACCATATTTGGGAATACACACGGTTTGACATCAAGCAAATGTAAACAGTGTGTAGCTGGTGCCAGGACCTGACTAAACAAGTACTTGTACTGAAAGCTTTCAGGCGTCATGACCTCTAGGTAGCACTTGAAGCAAATGCAGGAAGGCAGAACAGCAAACAAAAGTCTCACAAGCCTTGTAATCTTGAATCAGAGCACTAGAGAGTTGAGAACAATTTGGCAACAGGAATAAAAATGCACTGATTTTCTTTTTCCTTTTTAGTTTAGAATGAATATAGGGTATGAATAAACCTAGGATCTTGGTAAACTGTATGAATTCTCTTTAATGAAGGAAATGAAGGAGTTTCAAGGATGACCAAAACGTCAGTTAAAATATTTCATAAGACATTTGTAAGTTATATAAAACATTTTCAGAAGGACAAGCTCTTCTTGTAACAGTAATAGTAAAATTAGGGAGAAATGAGATTTTCATACAAAATGACATGCAGACGTAATTTTTCATTTCTGTGGGTCAGGAAACTTGAAGCAGCTTAGCTGGGTGGCTGGCTCTTGGCTTAGGGTCTTTCCTGAGGTTACAAGCAGAATGTCAGCTGGGACTGCAGGCATCTGAAGGTGTGATGGGGACTAAAGGATCTCCTTCTTGGTTGTCTCATTCATATGGCTGTTAGCTAGAGGCCTCTGTTCTTTGTCATTTGACCCTCTCTTTAGGATGACAGCTGAATTCCCCCCCAAATCAGATGATCCAAAAGAGAGCAATGAAAACAAACCAGAGGACCTTTTTACAAGCTAGACTTCAAATTCATGCACCACCACTGCCGCCTTATTGGCAGAAGCAAGTGACTAAGTCTAGTTTCTATCCAAAGGAAGGGGAATAGGCTCCACCTCTTGAAGGGAGGAGTCTCAAGTATTTGTGGAAATGTTTTAAAAGCCAGCAGATAATCTAATGTTTGATAAGTAGTATAGACACAAATTATCATGTTTCCATGTTTAGGCTGGGGAATGTTTTATTTGGGACCTTGGGGCTTTTTACTCCCCTCAGAACAAATGACCACTGGGATTAGGTAGATACAAATCAATGTTCAAACCAGTATTACAATCTATTGTCTGTGTCCACGTTCATTCTAATAACAGCTGTATTAACTGCTTCCTTCCCAAATCCTCCCAACCCCACCCAACTGCCTACCCCAGTTCTTACAGAAAATTCTTATCCATGCCTTTCTTGTGGGGAGTACAGGAAATGTCATATCCCACAGCCGAGTTACATTCTATCCATAGCCGAACATTTTTGATGTGGTACTTTGTCAAAAATGTTGAAAGTTCAAATAAGTTCATACACCAAAATTCTATATAGTTTTCATTGTCTTCAAATTTAGTCCTCAGGAAACTCTAATAGATTTCTGTGGTGTTACCCTTTCAGGAGCTGTATTGCTCTCCCGCTCATAATATTTGCTTACAAGCTCAGTGTAACTATAGAAACTCTCTGCCCCTCCAAACTCTAAATCTGATTGATGTGTTTAAAGGTACGAGGGTCTTCCAAATTATGATGGTGAGGTTCTTACACCAGTTCGAAACAAAATCTTCTCTGTTGTATAATGTAGCTCCTATAGAACTTCACTATCTGCCTCTTGGAAAATGTGTTCCAAACTTAAACTTAAGACTGGGAGTTGATCCTTTCCTACACCACTAATGCTATCTATCTGGCCAGAAAGCCTGGAACACTGCTGCTTTCTTCTGTTTCATGTGGTGGTGACAGCAGCATCTCTAGTAGTGGGGAAAGCAAGCACCGTCTCTGTGGCATGGGCTTTTGTAGCGGTAGCAGTGACTGAGGAGGACTATGTACTACTGCTAGTCTAGTCTGTATCTAAGGACTTTTATAACTCAAGTATTTTACATTTAAAGATAGACTTTAGACTAGGCACAGTGACTCATGCCTATAATCACAGCATTTAGAAGGCTGAAGCAGAAGGATTGCTTGAGCCAGGAGTTTAAGCCTAGGCAACATAGCAAGCCCACGTCTCTACAAAAATAAAAATAAAAAAATTGCCGGGTGTGGTGTTACATACCTGTAGCCCCAGCTACTTGGGAGGCTGAGGAGGGAGGATTTCCGGGAGTTCAAGGATGCCTGGACAACAGAGTGAGACTCTGACTCAAAAAAAAAAGTATTGTCTTAAAAATTATGTTCTAAAGTTATGCTATCTGTAATGGACAGCACAGATATTAAGCATTTTCATGAGCATAGACATTCTGTTGGACAGCACTGATCCCATGGATCAATGCTTTATCCCATTAATTGTTTTTTGCAGTAGGCTGATATGGAAAATATGTAGCAGAAAGGAGTAGTCGTACAAGATTATAAACTTAAATGGAAAATTTAATAAACTTAAATGGAAAATTTAATAAACCTGTCCTGTGTGTTAAGTTACAAAGAATAATGAATATTGCAGTAAGTTGAAACAACCCAGTTATGGAATATTTATGGATTTTCTTTGTTCACAAAGCGTATTTTCAAGAAAAAATTTTTAGTACATTATAAAGAGAAATTAGGTTTGGTTGCATGTATATCATTTTTAAAACCTGATAAAACTTAACTGCTTCATTGCTGAACTTCAGGGATTTTTCCTACAAATATATGGTGTTTTTAAAAATTGAGCTATTGAGGTATAGTTATGTGCAATAAATTGCACCCATTTAGTTTGATAAGTGTCCATACCAATGTAACCACCACCCTAATCAGGAGACAAAACATTTCCATCACCTGAAAAAGTTTCCTTGTACCACTTGGCAGTCAAGACTCTGCAGCCCACCCCCTACCCCAGGCAGCCACTAATCTGATTTGTTTTTATAAATTAGTTTTGTCTTCTAAATCTTCTTATAAATGAAGTCATTTTGAGTATATACCCTTTTTGTTCTAGCTTATTTCACACAGCATGTTTCTAAGATTCACCCATGTTGTTGTTGCATCCACAGGGGATACATTCCAAGACCCCCAGCAGATGCCTGAAACCTCAGATAGAAGTGACCCCTGCATACACTATTTTTTTCCATCTGATAACAGAGATGGTTACTGACTAACAGGCAGGTAATGTATATAGCCTGGAGAGCGGGATAAAGGGATGATTCATATCCTGGGTGGGACAAGGTGAGATTTCATTATGCTGTTCAAAACAGCATGCAATTTAAAATGTATGCATTATTTATTTCTGGAACTTTCTATTTAATATTTTTGGACTACAGGTAACTAAAACCGAGGAAAGTAAAACTGTGGATAAGGGAGGACTGCTGTCTTAGTTTCTTTTTGTTGCCAAGTAGTATTACTTTATGAACATATCACAGTTTGTTGTGAACATGTTTTTATTTTCTTGAGTGAATACCTAGGAATAGAATTATTTGGTCATATGGTGAGAATATTTTAACTTTTATAAGAATTTTCCAAATGGTTTTCCAAAATGCGTATTGCCTTTTGAAGGAGTCTGTTACTAGATAGTAATAATCAGTCATAGTTAGGACTTTCTTACCATAAGAATCAATTTTTTATAGATAATCTGTATCAAGGACACAATTTCTGTAATGAGGCAGCCACCTCCAAATTAGAAACTGTTGCTTTATGTATAGTTCTAACTTTAGAAGTGTCCCTTATGGTATTCTCTTCTTGGTTTCATGGACTCTGTTTTTTCACTCCTGATGGTGAAGTTGAGAGAAAATTCCTTCTATCTTTGGAACAGCAGAGAAAGGAGGTGGAGAAATCCCCTGGGCTATGGGTCAAAGAGCTGTGTAGAGGGTTTTTCTCTAGAACAGTCCTGTCCAGTAGAAGTATATCATGAGTCACATTTTTTTAAATGTATGTTATTTAATAATCACAATAAAAAAGTAAAAACAAGGCTGGGTTGGTGGCTCATCCCTAATAATCCCAGGACTTTGGGAGGCTGAGGTGGGAGGATTGCTTGAGCCCAAGAATTTGAAAATAGTCTAGAGAGATCTCAGTTCTAAAAAAAAAAAAAAAAAAAAAATGGAAAAAAAGTGAAAACAGATGAATTAATCTTTAACTATTTTTATTTAGCCCAATATATCCAAACATTATTTATACATATAATCAATATAAAACTTTTTAATGAAATATATGAAATATTTTATACTCTTTTCCTCCATATGCTAAATTTGCAACAGTTGAAGTGAAAAATGTAGCCCTATCAAAATCATAAGGTTGTGTTTAATGGAAAAATATTCTACATTTTTCTTGTTTTTAAATGTAAGTTAATTGAAAAGAATCTAAAATTCAGTTTCTTAGTCACACTAGCCCATTGCAAATGTTCAATAGCCACATATGCCTAGGGGCTTCCATATTGGACCGCAAAGAGGGCTGCCTTTGGGACAGGAAAGAGAAAGTGGAGGTGAGAGATATGCCCAGTTGCAACTCAGTTTACAGTAGAAATACCAGAGCTATTTATGTGAAATTTGAGTTTAACAGATTTCCCGTTGTCTTTTAAGAGCCTAACTACCCCCTTATCTCTGACTTAAATGCATGGGTTCTTTTTTTTTTTTTTTGAGTTGGAGTCTCACTCTGTCACCCAGACTGGAGTGCAGTGGTCGCCCCCGGCCACTGCAGCCTCGACCTGCTGGGCTCCAGCGATCCTTCCGCCTCAGCCTTCCAAGTAGCTGGAACTACAGGCGCGCGCTACCATGCCCGGCTAATTTTTTTGATTTATTGTACAGATGAGGCCTCGCCAAGTTGCCCAGGCGGGT